>CAUYUJ010006336.1:220000-277500 GCA_963575745.1 Prorocentrum cordatum | reverse complement strand
GGCCGCGCGCCGATCTCCAGGGGCAGAAGCCCTCTTGCAGAACCCGAGACCAGGCCGCTCTGAGCGCGGGCAACCTCGAAGCCCAAGGTGAAACGTCAGTCTGGTTTATCCAAATTCGGCGGTGGACAAACCTCCCTTTAGTAAACCCCCCCTTCGTGAAAATAGCCTGGGGCCGAAATCGACGGACCTGGGCCCGCAACAATGACGGCCGCGACGCCCTCTCGCGAGCCGAAAACGGCCAATTCCTTAATCGACGCGTCAGGGTGGGAGGTCTGTCCGCCCCCGACAAATCGCCGCACTCCACCTCTCCACCTCGTCAATGACCTCAGCTTGCCGCGTGGTCTGGCCACGGGGGGGGCTCGCGATCTAGGCGTGCCAAGGTCGCGGTCGCCGGCGCCAGTGGCCTCGATGCCGTAAGATGCCGCAACCGAGGGCCCAGCTGTAAAGACACTGTAATCCGCAGAACGCTTCTGGATCGCTGTCTGGCGCTGGAGCCTCTTGGCCGATCTTGCAGCCTGGGCAGCGCGGCCCTTTGAATTGGCAGCTCTCTCGCCGACTCGCACAGCTCTCCCAGCTGCGAAATCGACCCCGAGATCGACCGCATAATCGCAAAACTGGCCACCCAGGGAAACAAACTAATCAGAGACGAGGGGGCCGACCTGCTTCGAACTAGCCGCGACCCATTTTGTCGAGAGCGAATGCGCATCAAATTTCACTGGAAACAACTTCGCCAATGGCCTTGGCCCTCGATTCAGTGGAAGCGACGACGTCGTGCGATTTGACAGGACAGGAGAAGCCTTGATCGTCGATGTACACATCAAGGTCCAGCCTTGGAAAAGACGGCATCTGGTCACGCCCGCCCATGCAGAAAACTTGAATGAGAAAGGTGGCTATGGAGCTGCCCGCCGCCACTCCTCCGCGGCAAAAGATGGGGAGGCAGCGCAGCCACCGAGGCTCACGGGCCCGCCTCTGCGACCGGCGAAGAAGCAGACTCGGGCAACAACCGAGGAAACATCATGCTGAAAGCATCTGATCTCCAGCTCATCCATCGAAATGCGTTCGTGAAGCTTTGGGGGGGGGGGGGGGGGTCAGAGAAAACGCTGCGCGATGCCTCTCCCGCGGCCGCTCCGCCCTCAGCCTTCAACGTCTGCCCCCACGCTGGTCGGCGCCCCCGCCGAAACCGACCGGCAAACCATGCCCCCCCGCCCCCCTTATCCGACCGAATGCCTTCCGGGGCGCCCCATGTCCCAGTTCAGGGCGGGGGGCCGTCCGCAGCGGCCCCTCGCCCTGAGCCGGGGGCAGATCGCCCCGGCGGGCCTGCAGCTGCCAGTCGTTCTCGGAAGCAACGCCAGCGGCGCGACAGATCTAAGAAGGGCTGGCGGCGGCCTCAATCAAATAAAGATACAGGCTCAAGCGCGCCACAGCGGCGTCGGGCAGCAAAGAGAAGCGTCGGCAGTGGAAACCGTCCACGCTGAGACCCGCCGCCTCGCGATGACCCTGGGTCCCCCCTAACCTTCTGCGCTGGCCGTCGAGGAAGGGGGGCCACTCGCGCGGCGCTCGGCACAGCGCTCCAACATATCATAGAATCGAACACTCTTAAGCAAAAAGGGCCCTCAACGACACAACCTGACGCCGACGGTGTGACGAGCCACCCGCGGAGAGGGGCCTCCACGCAACTGATGGACTTGCTGCGCACCCTTGTCACCTCCAACATGCGTCCAAGAAGACCAGTCGCTGCGCCTCATGGCAGCGAACTTCTCGTCGACGGCCCGAACGGTCTCGAACGCCGCAATCAAACAAATCAGTCAGCTGAGCGCCGCCCTCCAAGCCTGCCGCCGCAGTCGCGACTTGTGCAGAAAACGGCGCGCAGTCGGCGGCGGCGTAAGGAACGGCGCTGAGCGGGGACTTCAACAGCTGGCACAGGCGACGCGTCGCGAGCGAAGAAGACGAACCCCCGCTAGAGGTTATGAGACCCTTGAGAAACTGATAAAGCCACCTGGTGGCCCTATGAGCACGGCGTCGCACTGGGCCGCCCTAGTTCAAAATGCTGCGCCGAGCGAGATGAAGGCTCTTGCCCCTGGCGCCCAAATTGATAGGGGCTTCGCCGACGATCGGCGCTGAATCCTGCTCGGCAATGTCGGCCCGCGCCTTGCACGAGGGGCCCGGGGGCCCGAGCGCGCTCCAGACATCCCGGCGGCCAACGGCCTCCGCGGCAGCATTTGCCATTGCCAGCTCCAACCCATAGGGCGACCCTGCGGGGGCGGGCCCGATAGCCTTGGGGCTTGGCGCGGGATGCGGTTTTCGAAGCGACAGAGATTGAAGGGCAGCTTGGCAAGGATGGGCGGCGACCTCAATGGGCCGACGGGGCGAGGCGTCCGCGCCAAACGAAGCTCGCACCTGCGCGACGACATTTTAACGAGGCCCCCAGAGCCCGCAGAGTGATCCAACGCGGCCGGAGAGCCGGCAGGATAGCGCGCGCGCAGATGGAGAGACGAGGCTGCCGCGCGACCCAGATGCGAAACAGGAGCTCTCGAGCTCGCGAGGCTCGAGATTACACCCGCCCCCAACGGCCAAGGCGCGCGAACAGTCCAGACGAGAGCCGATCTCAACGAGAATCCGATGGTTGCTGCCCGAGAAGCTCTCGGAGTGGACCAGGCGGGCAGACGCCGCGCGCTTAGGCGGGGGGCCTGGCAGCTGGACCGCGCGCGCAGCCACCCGGCCGAGCCGCGTCGCATTATCCAGGGGCAGAACTCCGAGCCAACTCCCGGCGCATACCGCGATGCCAGACGACGCATCTCCAGCAAGGATGGCGAGGGCAGGGCCCGCGCAAACTTCTAGCCTCGACGGATGCACCATGCGCCAGCTTTGGAAATAACTATCCTCGTCCGATAGCAGCCCGCGCCGCTGACGAGGCACCGCGCGCGCGGGCGCCCCTTGGCGCGCGCCCTGGCCCCTTCCCGAGAGTTCCCGTCGATGGCGTGAGCCTTGAGCGCCAGTCTTCCAATGTGGGGTCGAGGGAGTGGCGACTGGCTGCTTCCCGCGAGCGGTCCGTGATCAGACAGAGCGCCGCTGAGAGTCCGAGCGCCTCGGCTCGAAGGAGCTGCCCCCCTTCCGCCCCGAGGCTTCACATGTAGACCAGCAAATGGGGAAACATGCGGGGGGGGGGGGGGGGCGGACTGCCCGCTAGCAGCTTCGCGGCCGGCACCGCTTGCGCGCGGAGAGCGCAAGCTGCGAGCGCGACGGCGAACTGTCGCACGAGCCCCTCTGTCAATGCACCATCAAAGACATGCCAGAGTAAAGCGGGGGCAGCTGTGAGAGGCCCGCGACAGCCTGCGGCGCTCTACTCGGTGCCAGCAAAAACCCGAGCAGCTCAACTTTGCGCCCCAGAGCGGCGCAAATACCAAGCGACCGAGGGCCACGGCAGAGACTGTGCTCTCTCGGCAAAGGCCGACGACCTAAACTGGCACCGGCGCAGCGAGAGTGCTAGCCGAACCCCTCGGCACCGCCGAAGAGCGGCACGCGCCGAGGAGGAACCTCTGGATGCGACAGACGAAGAGAAATCAGAAGGCCCCCCTTGGAGCTTCGCACGACGTCGGGGCCAGGGGCCACCGAACGCCAAAGCCGCGGGCCAAGAGCTAACCCAGGCGCAGCTAAGTGCGAGCTCCAGCGGGGACTGGATCGGCGGCAGGTGGCCTTGCGCCCCCCTTGCCCGCTGCGATCCTCTCCGCCCACGAGAGGGCAGACGGCGAAGAAGCTGCTGTCGTGGGCTCGCTGTCTGGTGCGGCAGCTGCCTGGTCCGAGCCTGAACCCGCAGCGGCCTCCGCTGAGGTCGGAGCCACAGGCCCTCGTCTAGCGGCTCCTGCAGGCTCCGCCACGCGCCTTTTCTTGCCCGCCAACCGCTCGGTGATTGTGGCGTGCTCGGCCTTGAGCGCTTCGATATTCCCCTCGCTGCTGAGAACGTATCCTTTGCCATCGAGCTGAAATCACTTTGGGGCGCGTTGAAACTTGCTTGTCCTCTGGCGAAAGTTCGTCGTCATCACCAACCTGGAAGGTGGAACCCACGGCGATGACGAAGACAATTGCCACTTGATCAGCGTAGACAAAGGACATCCACCGACAACTTTGTTGCAGGTGCTGGAAATTTGCCGTGAAGCTGGCGAGCAAGCTCCGTGTGCTCAGCTTCTGCATCGATGAGTTCAGCTCTGAGCTCGGCAACCGTCGACCGCTGGGCCTCCTTTTGGGCTTCAAGGTGTTCGAACCGTGCAAATGCCGCCTCCGGCTTCTTTTCGGTGCCCCTCGACTTGCTGCGTGCCTTCTGGAGTCGCCCCTGCGCAGGCTCAGGCTGTGCAGCGGGAGCGCGCAGGGCTTTGGCTGCACTGCGGTGTGCAAGGCCCGCTTGCATGTCTCGGAATTTCTCGCTGATCTGGGCCATCTGAATGTAAACCTCGGTAGTGAGCGGGGGGGCCGCGTCAGAGGTGCCGCCTGCGCCAGGGGTCTTCGCACCCCCACCTGATCTGCATCCGCCCACCTTGCCGCCTCCGCTGCCCGTGCGCAAGTCCTTGAATAAGGCCGGCCCCGAGCCTCCACGTGAACATCCTCTGTTTTCCACACACGAATCTGCATTGATTCGTTGCCCGTGCACCCGCACCATGAGCAAATCAACTTCTGTTCTGCTGCCAACACTGTGCCCGAGAAAACCTTTCGCCACCAACGCGCACAGGAAGAAACAACCCCGGAACAAACGGGTGCCAAGCCGAGCGTACATCCGAGTCCGAACCTTTTTGTCTGCCCCAGCAACCGTCGACCAACGGTGGCGCCACGACGCCCAAGGGATGCGCCCCTTCCCGCCGCCGCCCTTGCCAGCCACTGCTCGGAACAAGCCGTGGTGGGCGAGCTGCAAGGGGAGGGGACAACAAGGAAAAACCGAGCCAAAGGCTCGCAACAGCACTTGGCCGGTTCGACGGCATGCTGTTGCAACCCTACCACCATAAGTAGGAGGGGGTCCTCCTTCCTCCTCCTCCTCCTCCTCCTCCTCCTCCTCCTCCTCCTCCTCCTCCTCCTCCTCCTCCTCCTCCTCTTCGTCCTCCTCCTCATCCTCCTCCCCCCCTCCAACTTATGATGGTGCTGGTGGAAAACAGGCCCATGACGCGCGAAACTCAGGAACTTTCTGTCCACGGCGGCGGGGAGCTTTTGCTCAAAAGGTGCCGCGGCGGCGGCCCCCGGTCGACACGGTGGCACGGCATGCCCTGCGAGCGGGCAGCGTGCCGCCCCGATCCCCGCGGGACTGAAGGCATAGAGAACGTCGCGTCGAAGCGCGGTGGTTGGGCGTGGTCTGTTGGGGGGGTCATAAATCGGGGGGTCAGAAACGGTCCCCTTTCGTGCCCCTCCGGAGCCCAAGGGGGGTCGTTTAGGTACCGTTTGGGTACCCTTTCGGACCACCCTCGCCACCCCCCGAATTATGACTCCCCCATTACGCAACGCCCAAGGTGGGCCAGAACTGCCAGAACTGGCGGCGCGCCACGCTATTCAACAGTTCCCAGCCGTATGTTTATGCAGGTTTTGGTTGGCCGAATTATGTGCGCACCTGTTTGAGCCTCCAGGGCCTTCCTGGGAGGCCTCCGGCGACCTCCAGCGATCTGCGGAGGCCGTCGGGGCCCGAGGTCGTCGTCATCGTCGTCGGAACTTGCCGTCGTCCGTCGTCGTCGTCGGCAGAAATCGATAGACGTCGTCGCCGTCGGAGGCTTTCGGTTGTTTGCGGATTCTCGGAAGTCACCGTCGAGGTTGTCCGAGGCGACGTTCGCGTCGAAGTCGAAGGTCGTTGAAGGTCGACATCGGCGTCGAAGGTCCGTGTCGGCGATGACGTCGCAATTGTCGTCGAAGACCGTCGAAGGTTGTAGTCGTGATCTACGGTCGCCGTCGCCGTCGATGACGTCATCGTCGGTGACGTCCTGTGCAGCAGGGACCCCTCCAGCGCGGAAAGCTGGTGCTGCAGCTGCTCCCAGGCGATGAGGTGCTCCTCGAAGGAGCCGTCAACATCGAATGGCTAAACTGGAACGGATGAAATGTATCGAATCGGCCGCGCCAAGGAGAACACCGGCACCGAGGAACGATCGGGCCACAAGACAAGGACATCGGAATCGAATGGGATCGAACCAGACAGCGTCGGCATCGAATTGGATCGATCGGATCGAAGCGAGTCGTCCCTAGACATATCCTGCGCTCTCTCCTCGGGAGCGTCTCCAGACATCCCCAGAATCCCCGACGACTCTGGAAGCCTCTGGAGGCTCCCAGAGGTGAAAAGGGCCCTCAACCGTCCGAATACCTGGATCCTCGATCCCTTCTCCTCCTCCTCCTCCTCCTCCTCCTCCTCCTCGCGCTGTCCTGGAGGAGCTAAGAACTGCATAAACATAATTTCTCGGAGATCCGCGCAGACCCCTTCGATCTGCGCTGGACCCCTCCCTTGCGCGTGGAGCGCGCCAGGTGCGGCGCCGGAGGCGTCGCCAGGGGGGGGGCCAGCGCCAATCCAAGAAATCCTTGCGCGGAGATCGGACAGTTTATGCTTATGCAATTGCTTCTTCTTCTTCGATGTCCTCTCTGGACGTCCGAATTATCTGGGATAACTTCAGTCTGGGGTAACTCCAGTTTGGGCCCGACGTACGAAACGAGAATTACCCCTGACTACCCCAAACCCCGATGATTCAGGAACGGCTGGACGTCAGAATTGTCTGGGATAGCGCTGGTCCGGGGCCACTCCTCTGGGCCCCCGAGGCACGAATCAGTATAGCTACCCCTGACCACCTTCTGGCCCCGATAACTCGGAGCTTTCATCTGGGGGGGCCAAAAGGCACCGACACTGCTACTCCCCGGACCTCTCCTGGGGTGCGATCTGACCAGGATTTGGAAGCGAATCCGGCGGTGGCGACGGGGGCCTCCCAAGAGGCCCCAAATTGGAGAACGAGGGAAGGGTAGCGCCATCTCGGTACCTTTTCCTCTTCTGAGGATCCTCGTGCTTGGAGACCTTGGCGATGTACTCGCTCTTGCGCGGATCGTAGGGGTCGTCCTCTGGCTTTGGCCCAAAGTAGCCGTCCTTCAGCTTGCCCTCGGGGGGGCGGCCGGCCCCCGGGATGGGCCCGTATCGCAGCGTCGAGGCTGCGGGGGTGCGGCGCCGAAAGGGTGGGCTCCTGCGCCCCTGGCTGCCTCTCGTGCTGCATCCTCCTGCTTCTCCCCTCCTCCTCCTCGTCCCCAGCCCCCTCCTCCCCATCCTCCCTCCATCCCCATCCTCCTCCTCCTCCTTTTCCTCCTCTTCCTCCTCCTCCTCCTCCTCCTCCTCCTCCTCCTCCTCCTCCTCCTCCTCCTCCTCCGTCTCCTCTTCCCCATCCTCCCTCCATCCCTCTCCTCCTCCTCATCCCCCTCCTCCTCCTCATCTTCCTCCTCCTTCTCCTGCTCTGCCTCCTCCTCCTACGCCTGCTGCTCCTCCTCCTGCTCATTCCCCTTCTCCCCCCCTCCTCCTCCTCCTCCTCCTCCTCCCTCCTCCCTCCTGCTCCTGCGCTTCCGCCTCATCCTCCTGCTCTTCCTCCTCCTCCTCCTCCTGCACCTCCTCCTCCTCCTCCTCCTCCTTCTCCTAATCCTCCTCCTCCCTCACTCCACCTCCCCCTCCCCCTCCCCCTCCCCGTTCCCCCCCCCTTCCCCCTCCCCCCCCCATTTTCTCCTCCTCCGCCTCGTATTCTTCTTCGTCGTATTATCATTATTCTTATTATCATTATGATGCGTAATACTAGTATTATGGTTACTAATAATAGTAATATCAGATGCCTTTTTCGTATTATCATGTTTCGTGATATTTTTTTGTCTTAGCAGACTTAGTATTACTAGTCATGCCTGTATGATTCGTTCGAATATCAATCTTAGTTTCCGTGTAATGTGTCTTATGGTTGGTCGGTTTCTTCTTCTTAATATGATTATTCGTCTTCATAAGCTGATTCGTAAGACAAATATTCCTCTTACGACTAATACGAATAGTATGAATACGATCCGTACCACGATTATTGATGGTATTGTTATTCCTCTTCGTCCTCTTGTAGTTCTTCCGCCTCCTCCTCCTCCTGCTCCTCCTCCCGGTGCTCCTCCTCCTCCTCCTCCTGGAGAAAGGCCCCTCGCGACTCCTGGAGGAAGACTCCTCGCAGGATCCAGCTGGTCCCACACCTCCTCCTCCCTCCCACTCGCCCGAAGCCAGCGAGTCTCTCGTGCGCGCCTCTGAGCTGCAAAATGCCTTCTGCCGTTTCTACACGTTAGCAGAATGCTTTCCTAAGGGGAAGACTCAAGTTGCTGACTCCGCAGATTTGACCGTCGAGCAGCAATTCTCGGTAAAGGGAAGCAACCTCCTCAGTCCTCTTTCTGAGGGATCCTAGTAGTTGGATCGTGCGATATCAGTTTCAAGCACAGTTGCCGCTCCAAGTCTTGAGCTATTGCCAAGCTGGCTCCGCCTCAAAACTAACGGGCGCTCCTCCTCTCGTGAAGACGCGGAGGCGGGGCCCTAGGGTAAAGAGCAGAGCAACTCTTGGGTCCCAGTCGCCACGCCCAGTCTGCAAATGTTGCTCCTCGTCGAAAATCATTGGCTCCCTCGTCGGTGGCATGATCCCGCCCCTGCTTGGCGGCTGCCACGAGCCTCCTGAGGTCGATCCTCGGGCCATCGCCCCGAGAAAGCATCAGCCTTCAGCCTCGGCACTTTCTGCCAGCGCCCTGGTGGTGGTGGGCTTGGCTGATGTGTAAGGCCTACAGCGGCCACGGCCAGGTTCAAGATCTCTCGGGTGATTGTGGCGGCATTCCCACTGCCGACGGTGCCAACAGCGCACGGTCCAACACCCGCCAGCTAGAAAAATGCTCCAGAAAGATTGGGTCCAGGGCTCTGGTCGTGATTTTTCGCGATGCCGCAATCGTTTCGCAATGTCGGATCCCCGGGTATCCCTCGGCCTTCTCGGTGCACCCCCCAGCCCCCATCCACCCTGCAGCTTCCTCCCTTAAGAGGCCTTCTGGATGGGATTGCAAAAATGGGGTCGAAGGATCGCGCCGCATCTTCAATGTATCGGCGATGCATCGGCGACGCATCGGCACCGTCGGCGTGGAGAAATCCGGGCTCCACATCGAGCCGCATCGGCGATGCACTGGCGCGGCGGCGCGATCCTCCCACCCCATCTGGTCAAAATCTTCCCAGGGCCGGGCACCCACACTTCTCCTCTCTGCGTCTCGCCTTCGAGCTCCAAGTAGATAAATCGATCCCAATTATACCTTGCCCTGATGCGCGAGACATCGGCAATTCACGTGGTCGTCCAGTCCAGTCCTCTTCCCCGCACCCGATCCATCCTCCCTCTTCCTTCTCTCCTCCTCCTCGTTTCTCATCCTCATTTCCGGAGGCGCAAAAATTGGCATCAACATTAATGTTGGGTATTACCACCACGGGGAAAAGTGATCCTCAATGTTGGTACTGGAAGTCACACTCCGCTTTAAGTCAGGAGCACTGCGAGGCCTGCCATGAGGAAAGAGTACCCTGAGGGAAATGGGTCCTGGAACTCCCAAAACTGGCTCCTCATCCTGAGCATTCTGTTTGACATCAGGGCCTCAAAAGGCCGACCACAGAGTCCAAAAACTCAGGGCGTGTGTCCCTCAGGAATCGTTTTCGCTATGGACAGAGGGGGAGGAGGAGGAGGAGGAGGAGGAGGAGGAGGAGGAGGAGGAGGAGGAGGAGGAGGAGGAGGAGGACATGGAGGGGGGGAGGAGAAAGACGACGATGAGGCGAGGCGAGGCCCACCCCTGCAAGTTCCTTAGAATGCTGGTCACTGAAGGCCCACGCCATCATCTCGGCAGCCGGATCCAGCATCGACGCCAGCGAAGGGCCCCGCCGCATCGCGGAGCCTCACGCTGGTCGGACCCCCTCCCCCCGGCCCTGCTTCTGCTTCTTCCTCCGCCTCCCTCCGGCCCTTCCATGTCATCCATGCTCCTGCCTCTGGATTCAACTCACGCTCCTCCTCCTCATCATTATCTTCCTACTCCTGCTCCCCGACAGCCCCTCCTCAACAGGTACCCCTCTTGTCCTCTGGCTCCGTCCTCGTGATACTATTCGCGTACACTCCTCCTCCTCCTCCTCCTCCTCCTCCTCCTCCTCTTCCTGCTCGTCATCTTCATATTCTGTCTCCGTGTGCTGCTCCCATCTTCCTCCTCCTCCTCGTCCCCATCCTCTGATCCTCCTCCTATTCCTCCTCCGTCTATCCCTGCTCCTCCTCCTCCTCCTCCTCCTCTCCCCTCTTTCGGTGCTTCTCCTGATGGCGACCTTCTGTTATCTTCTGCCACTCTCCAAGCATATTCCAGCAACACAAACAGCATACCGGGTGAGGCGACTAGACTCTAGATGACGACCCGATGGAGCCTCCTATTACTCGGCAAGCTCAATGGAATGCCGACCCAATATCCGACAATATAGGACCCGACCAGCGGGAAAAAACGCATAACGCTTTCACGAATGGGGCTTTGCAAAACCTGGCCCTGAACCCGTCACCACATGGTACAACATTATGCACGTCAAATAAATGCCCGCAGCGCTACATCCGTCACAATGACGCAGGCAGTGACTGGAGCGTCCTCAGAACCTCTCATCAATACTGAATGCTCTAGGGGCCGAGGCACCCAATTCACGGAATCTCCGGAGAAAAAGCCCGTCTGGGGCTTCCCGCGTGTTTCCGCAAGCCTTCTGCATGGTCCTGTGGGCCCCAATACGAGCCAAGATGGATCCAAGAGGCCACCTGGACGGTCCAAGAGGGGCCTGTGTCGGCCCAAGAGCGCTGCAACAATGTCCAAGATGGCTTCTTAAAGACAAGAAGCCTCCAAGACGTCCGAAAGGACTCCAAGAGGGCCCCGAAGAAAGTCCAAAGAGGCCGAAAGCAGGGAGGTTGCTTCGGCTTGCTTCGAGGACTAAAGGTCTCTCACCGTTTCGGTCTTTCAATGCTCTATATATCGGCCAACGATGCGCCCGAGAGGTCTCCAGGAAGCCCCTACGAGGCCCCAAAAAGCCCCTAAGAAGCCTCCTCTTTCTAGTCATCATCCGTGTTTTCTCCTCCTCCTCCTCCTCCTCCTCCCTCTCCTCCTCCTCGTCCGTCTCCTCCTCTTCCTCCTACTCCTCCTTCTCCTCCTCCTCGCCTTCCCTCTCGTCGTCATCATCATCACCACCACCAGCATCATCATCATCAGCATCAGCATCAGCATGATCAGCATCATAATCACTCATCATCAACATCATCATTATCATCACCACCATCAGCATCCTCATCCTCATTCCCATCCTCATCCGCATGCTCATCCTCCACATCCTCCACATCCTCCTCATCCTCATCCTCATCATATTCATCATCATCATCATCATCATCATCATCATCAACATCAACATCAGCATCACCATCGTCATCAACATCATCATCATCACCATCACCATCACCATCACCATCACCATCATCATCATCATCATCATCATCATCATCATCATCATCATCATCATCATATCATCATCATCATCGTCATCATCATCATCATCATCATCATCATCATCATCATCATCATCATCATCATCATCACCATCTTTACCATCATCATCGGCAGCATCATCATCTGCAACATCATCCAAGGGCTTCCACACCAGCTGGGGGAACACGTAGCACAGCAGCTTGGCACAACCTCTGCCCAACACTTGGCCACACAAGCACCCCCGTCACCTCGCATCAGACATGGGGGCGGGCGGTTCGCTGTAAGCTTCTTCGATCCGCCACTCCCATTTGCTGACAAAGGGGTGCTTGGCGTGCAGAACTTTCGACCTCTGTGTCTGCTTGGCCCTTCCAAAAGGTTCTACTCCTGCTCCTCCAAACACCTGGAACCTAACACCATCCTCGCCCTCGCCCTTGCCGCCGAGCCCTCGCCCTCGCCGCGCCCTCGACCGCCGCAGAGGAGGAGGAGGAGGAGGAGGAGGAGGAGGAGGAGGAGGAGAAGAGGAGTTGGACCAATGGAAACCGCAGAGTCATTAGCGATATTGGAATTAACCCTCCCTCCAAGCTCCCTCTTCATAGGCCCCTACAACGGTTCATTCCCATTGAGGGAACTGCCTCGTTGGAAGACAACAGTTTGAAGATCCGGAAACGTGCCAAACCATTGTTCTCGGGATTTCAACGCCACGTATCAACCTGACGGCTGCGTCTTGACGATCCAGGACCGTGTCAGAACGCCACTTTAGGGACTTCAACACAGCGAATCAACATAACTGTTGCGCCCGCATAATCCTGAATCCATCCAAATCACGATTTCTGGTACGCTGATCACGGGAATCCGTGAAACTCTACCTCAATCCATGGAGCTCTTGCAACTGTTTAAAACGAATGTGCGCGACGCTACGGCGAGAACCACATTTTAAAAGCGACCCGCCCTCAATCCGTGAAGCTCTTGCAAATGTTTAAAACGAATGTGCGCGGCGCTGAGGCGAGAACCACATTTTGAAAACCACCCGCCCTCAATCCGTGGAACTCTTGCAACTTGTTAAAAGCGAATGTGCGCGGCGGTAAGGCGAAAACCACATTTTGAAAACGACCCGCCTTCCATCGGTGAAATTTCTGTGATTTTCATCTACATCTGTGAACGGCGCTTCAGCGAGAGCCACATCTTGAAAGCCACCCGCCCTCAATTCGTGAATCTCTGGCAAATGTTTAAAAGCGAATGTGCGCGGCGCTAAGGCGAGAGCCACATTTTGAAAGCGACACACCCTCCATCTGTGAAGCTTCATAATGCTGAGAAGGTCTCAGGAGAAACGCCCGGCCCGCCCTAACAACTGGCCTCGGGGTGCGACAGGGAGGAGTTCTTTATCAGGAGACGGAGGACGAGGAGGAGGAGGACGAGGAGGAGGAGGAAGAGGAGGAGGAGGAGGAGGAGGAGGAAGGGGTCTCGACCCATCCGGCCAATCACCTGGAAAGGCCAGGGCGGGCGCAAGGGACTCCAACAGAGCTTCCACCGCCGCCCCGACGCCCAAAATGGCTTCGGAGAGGGGCTCCAAGCTGTGCCCCGGACGCTTCCACGGCGGCCAAGATGGCCCCAAGCAGGTCATCGCTAGCTCCAAGACGGCCCAAGACAGCTCCAGAGGCCTCCAAGACAACCCAAGATGGCTCCAGACGGCCCGAATTGCCCGCAAGACGCCCCAAGAGGGCTCCATGAGGCCCTGCAAAAAGGGCCGAATATGCCTAAATCGCTGATCTGCCCTAAGTTTTTGTCAACGGTTTTCGCGTTCTGGCCTTTCGGGTCTCCGACACCCCAAGACGGCCCACAAGTCCTCCAACGTATCCCCAAGGAGGGCCTCGAGATGGCCACGAGACGGCCCCTGAGACAGCCTCACGATGGCCACAAGACGGCCCCAGCAAGACGGCCCCAGGGCGGCCCAGTGAGGCCTCCAAGAATGCCTCCAAAGGCCAAGAGTCCCCCAAGAGGCCCTCCCTCAGAGGCCCCTTCGAGGCCCCCAGAAAGTCCGCCCCAAGAGCCTCCTCCTCGTCGTCCTCAGCCTTCTCTTCTTCCTCTCCGATCCTCCCTCAAGCGTCCCCCCAAGGGTGTCCACAACAGCTGGGGGAACAAGCAGCCCGATAGCTTGGCACAACCTCTGCCCAACGTTTGGCCACATAGGCGGATCCAAAATGCAGAGAATGGCGGTGGCTCGCCGTGAGCATCTTCGATTATTGAGCCGCACATGTTCTTGTGCCAGCCATGACCTATCACTCCAAAGAACACGCCTCAGAGCGTTGAGCGGCATGCCCACTTATGCCGACTCGTATACGGTAAACAGCTTTGCGCAGATAGCGGGGCGTGTAGACGTAAGCAAGGTGTGAAGCGTAGACGTAAGGAAGAACGAGGGAAGAGAAGGCGGAGGGCCGCCGATACCCAACATGTCTCCTCCTCCATCCCCAGAACCTACAGGAACCTCTAAAGCTCTCCCGAGATCATCAGATGGAATCTATATGCCTTCAAAAACTTCTCGGGACCTCTAACAACTCTCGAGACCTCCTCTGATCCTCACTCCGGACTCTGGGAGGAGAAGAAAGGGGAATGAGGAGGAAGGAGGGACGCGGATGCATCAACTGGCCGTCCGCCTACTCCTCCTCATTACGAGGACGAATGCGAGGCATTGAAAACGACGGCGATCATGAACACGACAGCCAAAACGAGGACAAAGACGAGGACGAAGACGACGGCCACGACGACTGGGAGAATGACAACGACGACGGCGGCAGCGACGACGACGACGATGGCGGTGGAGGCCTTCCGAAAATCTCTGGGGCGTCCCTGCGGCCTCCGTGCCCCCCAAAAAAGCAGCGAACAATCCAGGACCTTTCTCGGGCTGCAAGGAGGAGGAGGAGCAGGAGGAGGAGGAGGAGGAGGAGGAGATTGAGGATGAGATGAAGGAGGGGGAGGAGGTGGAGGAGGAGGAGGAGGAGGAAGAGGAGGAGAATATTGAGGAGGAGGAGGAGGAGGAAGAGGAGGAGGAAGAGGAGGAGGAGGAGGAGGAGGAGGAAGAGGAGACTGAGGAGGAGGCCCGACTAGAAAACCGATGGGGATCTGGCCGTGGCGACCGGGAGCACCCCGCAAGGGCACGGGGAGCCCCAATGAGTGCCCGAAAACGACGCCCAGGAGCCTCGCCTCTGGAAGCTCGGAGGCGACGAGAAGGCGAAGGGCACACGGCGGGCATCACAAGCGTCCGCTAGGGAACCCTCGACTCTGGAATGCCCGACGACGCACAGAACTCTCGACTCTGGAATCACGGCAGGAATGCCCGGACGACGCCCAGAACCCTCGACTCTGGAAGCTCGGAGGCGACGAGAAGGCGAACGGCACACGGCGGGCACTACAAGCGTCCGCCAGGGAGCCTCGCCGAAGACATGGACCATCTGCGACCCTTGACGCATGCTGCGCTCCCCCCTGGGCAATTCGCGCCCACCGCCGCTTCCGAAAACCTCGAACCTCGGTCCTGGAGAACCAGCCGTGGCGACCGCGAGCACCCCTGAGGGAACCACCCAAAATGCCCCAATGACGCCCGCAGATCTCGACCCTCGAACCTCGAACCTCGAACCTCTGCCATGACCTCGGCCAGGCAGCGGCGGCGACAGCCATGAACCTCGACCCTCGAAACTGGAACCTCTAACCTCGAACCTCGGTCCTACGGTCGGAAACATCTGCTTGGCGCGTCTAGAGGCCTCCCAGATGGAGTCGGAGTAGATGGGGTCGGAGGACCACGCCGCATCGGCGACATCGGCGAGGCATCGGCGCCATCGGCGTGGAGAAAATCGGGCTCCGCATTGAGCCGCATCGTCGATGCATCGGCGATGCGGCGCGATCCTCCGACCCCACCTGCTCGGACCCCAGCCAGGAAGCCTGGAGTGTCACGGCGGCACCACGACTTGCCATGTCTTGCGAGAGGACACCGTGCCGCTCCGCTCCGCGGGGACGGGAGGCGCCGGGAGATGCTCGGGGGTGGACGCCCGTGGGCTGGGAGGCGGACAGCGTGTCGCGCCAAGGCGCGGTGAAGGAGGAGGAGGAGGAGGAGGAGGGGGAGGAGGAGGAGGAGGAGGAGGAGGAATAGCATGAGAAGGAGGAGGAGGAGGAGGAGGAGCAAGAGGAAGAGCAGGAGGAAGAGTGACACGGTGTCCACAAGCTCCCGACCGTATGTTTATGCAGTGTTTGGTTCGTCGAGCTTTGTATGTGCTTGGCGGGTCTGGTTCCTTTTGAGCCTCTGGGGGCTTCCTGGGAGGCCTCAGGCGACCTCCAGAGAACGGCGGTGGCCGTCGGGGCCCAAGGTCGTCGTTGTCGGCGTCGGAGGTTGCCGTCGTCGTCGGTCGTCGTCGCTGGCGGCGTCGCTATAGACGCCGTCGCCGCTGGAGACCTTCGGTTTCGGATTGCCTCGGTCCTGAAGTGCCTCGGACCAGGCGGCGGCGGCGGCGGCGGCGGCGGATGCAGCGGGACCCTGAGCCGCGCGCGCGGCAGGCGGGGCGCGCGGTCTAAAAAGTGTCTGGATGCGCCAAGGGCGGCGCTCGGGCCCAAAAGCGCGGGCGGGGGGGGGGCACTGGCAGGGGGAGCAGGAACAAAAGGAAAGGCGACATCCGGGCACTGCACTTGTTTCAGGCTGGGCGTTTTCGCCCTGTCTCGGGCCCCAGGGCCATCACAGATCGATCCGGCTCGAAAGGTGCAACAGCAAGCTGAGGCCTGGGGCTCCGGTCGTAACTTGCTGTCCAGATGTTGCACTTTGTTCGCGACGTCGGATCTCAGAAAACGGCGACACCCACCACCACCACCAGCGCGAGGCGCCAGGGAGTCCTCCTGGTTTTGTAGTCCAACCCCTCTCGCTCGAGACATCCCCCCACCCCCCAGCTCGGAGAGGCATCGTGGGCGCACTCGCTGGATGTGCCCCACCTGGTGGTGCTGGTGTCGCCTCTTCTCTTAGGCAAGCTGTTGGGTCTCAGAGAGCCGAAGCGTCAGAGGCGGCCGGGCGAGAGCCGAAGCGTCAGAGACCCCCTAATCGAAGTCTCTAGTGAGGGGGGGGGGGGGCCAGAATGAGAGAGAGGGCAAGAGTGTCCCTCCGATGTGGCATCCGAGTCGATCCGCGGAGTGTCGCCTCAGAGCGGTGAGGAGGTGGGGATGGGTGGGTCGAGGAGGGGGAGGTCGATGTGGGAGGGAACGCAGAGCACACGGATGACGGAAAAGGCCGAGGGGGGAAGTGAGGAAGGAGAAGGGAAGGATGCGGGAGGCAGGAAGAGGGAGGAGGGTGAGAGTTGGGAAAAGGGAGGGGCGCGAGGAGGGAGGCAGGAGTACAGAGCAGGCAGGCAGGATGGAGGCAGAAGGCCGAGCTAGGGAGCGAATAGCAGGAAGGCGATCGCGCTGAGACCAACGCGAAGGAGGCCGAACGCCGCATGCGACGAGGAGCTGCAGGTCTGCAGGTCGTCGGGCAGTGCTTCCAGGCGGAGGTGCAGGTGCGGCGCCTCGTCGAGTAGCTGAGAGCTTCTGGGCGCGAGGCTTGGGTGTCGGGAGCTCCCAGAGGAGGAGGCGTTGCAGGTCGAGAGCCTCATCGGGACGGCGCTTGCAGGCGGCCTCCTCGGACAGTACGTCCAGGGCGTGCCCGAAGGGGAAGTTGGTCGAGTGCCCCCTCGATGAAGGCTGGCGTGACGTGGGGAGGGCCCTCCTCCCTAGAACACTACATCATGCACACTTGTTTGGTCTGCGGGGCGAGAGCGAACCTCTTCCGGTAAAGGCTAGGCGGGCTACGCACAGCTCTAATTGGGGAGACAGGGCACAGGCGGGCGGGGCCTCAGGCGGCCAGAGGAACACTACATCATGCACACGTAAGCATAAACATTCGGAGGTACGGGCGGATTTCCTGGATCGGCGCCAGACCCCCGCCTCCGTGCCGCGCGGAGCGCGCCAGGGACGGCGCCAAAGGCGCCGCTGCGGGGGGCGCAGCGCCGACGCAAGAGATCCGCGCGGACCGCCGGAAGCTTGTGCGCGCATGTGCGCCATTTTGGGTTCCTCGACGCAGGCCCAGGATGGCGGAGTTCAGGCCCGGCAGCAGGGCCGAAACCAACCGCACGCCGAGGATGCCGCAAGTCCCCCCCACGGTCCCCTACCCCCCCCCATCGTCCGACCCGATCCGCCCCCCCCCCGTCCCCCACCCCCATCCCCGTCCCCTGGCTCCCCCCCCGCCCCCCTCGTCCCCTACCCCCCCCCCCGTCCCCTATATCACTGCTCCCTGTTAATAACTGAACACCCCTCCCTCAGGCGAGCGGCAGCCAACCAGGAGCAATGCCGACCCTATGCTCCCCGCTCCCAGCCATCCCTCCAGATCAAAAAAACAATACAAAACACACTCTGCCTCCAACGTCGGAGCCTGCGCAACCAACCCGGAGCGGGTTCCCCCCACCATCCCTGTCAAAAACAATGCAAAGTTCACGTTGGGGCAAAGTCTTGAGTCATGGTCGCGCGGCCCGCGGACACTTTGTATTTGTTTTGAAAAGGGACGGCGGGGGTGTCTGCATATTTCCTGCTGCGCGCAACCCTACCATCCCTGTCAACAAACAATACAAACGCACCTCGCGGCAAAATCTGGATCATGCATGGCCACCCCGCGATCACTGTCAAGTGGTTTTTGACAGGGACGGCGGGCGGGGGTGGTGGCGCATGGCCTGCTGTATGCAGGCCCACCAGAAACAATGATGGGCAATGGCTTCGTCAAGGATAGTGGGGGCCGGCATATTTTCCCGATGTGTGCTGTCACGTGCGCAGGCGCACCTGACACACTCTGCACGTGCCCCCTGGCGCGGCTGGAGTATGCGGCTCGCCTGGCGCACGTGGAGAACGCAGTAGATCTGGCGCACCAGGCGTGCCTGGCACGCTCGGGCCTCAGGCGCGCGTGGCGCGCCTGGAACGTGTGGCGCACCTCGCCCCAGCATCGCGCACATGAGGTCGGTTTTGGCTCCCACTAGCTGTCCATCCACCGACGACAGCTGAACATGCCGAGGCTCGGGTTACGCCCCCTCCCCTCCCTCGCGCGCCCTGTGTCGTTCTCGTCTGTCGTCCGTCGTTCGTCGTTCGTCTGTCGTGCCACAGTGCTCCTTCGTACCGGCAAAAGAAGTGCTGGGAGGGCGGGTGGAAGTGAGCTGGACGGCTTGCTATCTGGGAGGATATCTTGACCCCTCCCCCTGCGCCCACCCCCACCCGCCTCCCCCCCGTCCCCTACCCCCCCGTCCCCCGCCCTTCTCCTGGTCGTCCGACCCCATTCTAGAGGTCTCCTAGATGGGGTCCGAGCAGATGGGGTCGGAGGATCGCGCCGCATCCTTCTTATCCTCTACATTCCCTTCCCCTCCTCATAGCTGGACAAGGAGAAGCGGGCTGCAGGAGGGATGCGTAGATGCACACTTCTGTGAGCTGTATCGCTTGATCTGCTTCGCATTCAGTTGCGGAGTCGTCTCATCATGGCAAAAGTTCTGGACCAATTACCCGAAACATGCCCAACCCCTTCTCTACGCGAGGCGAATATTTTCATGAACGCTCCAAACAAAAGACTATATCGCCACATAAGCACCGTCCGCGCTGACCTCTCCTCCGCCGCGCCTCCTGGGAGCCCACGAAACTGGCGACCAGTGCGCACTTCGCAGCCACCCAGGGAGCCGCGAGGTCTTGAATGGGCCCACGTCGCCCCAAACCCCCGCTGGACCTCCAAAGAGTCCAAGAAAGTGGCGACTCGGAACCACCCAGGGAGCAGCAAAATCACATCTGTGTCCGCGTGGCCCCGAATCCGCTGGACCGCCCAGGAGAGCACGAAAAGGGTGACAATAGCGCACTGCGCAGCCACCTAAGGAGCAGCGAGGTCCCGTCTGGGTCCGCGTGGCCCCCGACTCCGCTGGACCTCCCAAGGGCCAACGAACGTGGCGACACTTGCACACTTCGCAGCCACCCAGGGAGCAGCAAGATCCCGTCTGGGTCCGCGTGGCCCCCGACTCCGCTGGACCTCCCAGGACGAAAGAGGCGACAATTGCGCAGTTCGCATCCAACCAGGGAGCCGCGAGGTCTCAAATCGGTCCGCAGAACCCCAGACCCCGCTGGACCCGTCATGATACAACGAAAGTGACGACAATTGCGCACTTCGCAGCCACCCAAGGAGCAGCCATGTCTCGACTGGGTCCGCGTGGCCACCGACTCCGCTGGACCTCCCAGGATACCACGAAAGTGGCGACACTTGCGCAGTTCGCAACCACCCAAGCAGCAACGCAAGAGGAAGCAAGGAGAAAAAAGAGAGGCGGAAAGCGGAAACGGAAAGCGGGAGGCAACACAGGAGGGTTGGGACAATTACCCTGGCGACGTACCCAACCCCTGCGGGATGCGGGGCACGAGTAGCCTGGGACACGTTATACAGAGGTGATGACGTGACATGGGCGCATATAATTCTGCAATCGGCATTCGTGAGGCTCGCAACCCCTCAGGGATGGCGAGGCCCCGCTCAAGTCTGCGCAGTGCCTCACTCCGCTGGACCCGCCAACAACCTTCGAAAATGGCGACAGTTCCGCAAATCTCAGCCCCCCAAGGACGGCGAGGTGAGGTCCCGCTCAGATCTGCACCGTGCCTCACTCCGCTGGACCCACCTGCAGCCAGCGAAAGGGGCGACGGTTTCCCAGATCGCAGCCCCCCCAAGGACGGCGAGGCTTCGCTCAGATCCGCGCGATGCCTCGCTCCACTGGGCTGGGCCCACCAGCAGCCCTCGAAAATGGCGACAAGGACGGCGAGGTCTCGCTCAGATCCGCGCGGTGCCGAAAGTGGCGACAGTTCCGCAGATCGCACCCCCCCAAGGGCGGCGAGGTCGCGCTCAGGTCTGCACGGTGCCCCACTCCGCTGGACCCACCAGCAGCCCTCGAACGTGGCGACAGCGTCGCAGATCGCAGCCCTCCCAAGAGCGGCGCGGTCTCGCTCAGGTCTGCGCGGTGCCTCACCCCGCTGGGCCCACCACCAGCCCTCGAAAGTGGCAACAATGTCGCAGATCGCAGCCCCCAGGGACAGCGTGGTCGCGTTCAGGTCTGCGCGGTGCCTCACTCTGCTGGGCCCACCAGCAGCCCTCGGAAGTGGCGACAGCGTCGCAGATCGCAGCCCCCCTCAGGAACGGTGAAATATCGCTCAGATCTGCGCGGTGCCTGACTCCGCTGGACCCAGCAGCAGCCCTCGAAAATGGCGACAGGTCCGCAGATCGCAGCCCCCCAAAGGCGGCGAGGTCCCGCTCAGGTCTGCGCAGTGCCCCACTCTGCTGGACCCACCAGCAACCCTCGAAAATGGCGACAGCGTTGCAGATATCAGACCACCCCCCAAGGGACAGCGAGGTCCCGCTCAGGTCTGCGCGGCGCCTTACTCGGCTGAACCCACCAGCAGCCCTCGAATATGGCGACAGTGTCGCAAGTCGCAGCCCCATAGGGACGGCGAGGTCTCGCTCAGGTCTGCGCGGTGCCGCACTCCGCTGGGCCCACGGAGTGGAACAATTGCTGCGACGACGGTGTGGAGATGCTGTTGTGCTGCCCGTACGCTCCCACCAGACCGCAGAGGGCATCACAAAAGGACGAGCGCTGTGGACGTTGGCGCATGGCAACACCATAGCCGACGAGTTCGCAGCGCTGGCCGCAGAGAACCATCGGATTGGCCAGCAACATCGACAGGCAGTGCGGATTGTTGAGAACAATGCTCATCTCGTTCGCATGAGGCTCCTGAGATCGACATGTGAGGCACTAGATCTTGAGCCAGCCCAGAACACTGCCGCTCAGAACACTGGAGCAGGTAGCCGTCTACAGCCGCGACGCACCAACAACCAACGTTTGAGAGCCCCGCCTCCCACCATGTGTGCAGCTTTCGCATCAGCCCATGAGTTGGACGACTCAGGACGTGGGCGCACTATATGTCGTAGCTCAGCCACCATGGCAAAGCGAGCTGAATGGTATAGAACTGAAGGTTGCAACCTCACCACATGTTGATGGCACTTATTCTGAGCCCCCCCCTGGGTAAGCAAATCCATGTAGTTGGGGGGTAGACCCATTTAACCCATCGTCCGAGGCTCCACGCTGGGCTGGAGATTTGATTATGCTCCCAATGACGGGATGAGGGCTCAGGCGCCCCAATAGATCGGGAAGCTTGCGAGCGTGTGCGAGGCGCCTACTTAGTAGGCGCCTCGCACTACTACCAAACGTTGGTAGGCACCTCGCGCTACTACTACGCCTCGCACTACGTCGCCTACTTAGTAGGCGCCTATGTTTGGTAGTAGACCCTTCTACCAGACGTCCTATTTCAGACGCATCAAGTTGGGACGCATCAATCGAGCTGAGCTTTCCCAAGGAGGCAAGCTACGCCTACGGTAGGTGCAGGTGGATTCATATTCATAGTCCAACGGGATCGCGCAGAGTCTCCAGAGTCTCCTCTTCCTCTTCCTCTTCCTCCTAGTCCGCCTCTTCTTCCCCTCCAACCGCCACATCATCCCTCCAACCCCTCCCCCTCCTGATTCTTGGCTCCTCGTGGCCGCAAGGTTCGCAGAACGTGGCCTCCCCCCCTCCATCTCCTCCTCCGCCACCGCCTCCGCCTCGCCCTCCAGGAGAAACAAAAGGCACCGATACCGCTACTCCCCAGACCTCTCCTGGGGCGCGTTCTCACCAGGACTTCGAGGTGAATCCAGCGGTGGCGACGTGGTGCCCAACGGAGGGAAAACGAGGAAAAGGTAGCGGTAGGAGTACCCCCCCCCTCTGACCTCCCCCTCCCACCCCCGTCCGAGGAGGACCGCCTGCGAGCGCGAAGGGGCCGAGGCCGTGTCCGCCGGCAGCGGGCGCGCCCTCTTTTCTGCCCAGCGCCGCTAAGCGGGAGGGAGTGCCTCGCGTCGGGGGACGCGGGAAGAGTGGACGGCAAGGCCCGCGGCGGCAGCACAAGCGCTGGGCTGACTGCGCCAGCGATGAAACGAAGAGGGCGGTCGCGACCGTGAGCCTGCGAGAGTCAGGGGAGAGTCGGGCGGGTGGCCCAGGTGGGGGGTGAAGCAAGAGGCCGCAGGTGGGGCCCCCTTGAGGGCCCCTCTTGGGCACCAGCCAGCGCCAAGAAGGCCCTTCGCCCCACCCCCCATTCAGGTCCCCCCCCCCACTACTGAAGGGGCCCCAGGACACACAAATAAACGCACACAAATGATCATTTTCCCCACGTTTTCCAATCTTTTCTGGGTTTCTGTCTTCCCCCCCCCCTCCCCTGACTTTCCCATATTTTCTGAGGAATCGAGGATTAATTGTGTCTGTGTTTTCCCTCTCCTGAACTACCACCCGCCCGAGAGAGGGGAGGAGGAAGCCCCAGTGCGACGATGACCAGAACGTGGGCTCGCGCCAACGCGTGCGTGTCCGGCGCGGCCCTTCCATACGGCGCAGGCGGTACAGTTGGGCGCCCGAGTTATCCGGGGTAACTCGGGTCCGGGGTAACTCGGGTTCGGACTCCCGAAAAAGGAACCCGAGTTACCCCTGACCCGAGTTACCCCTGATGATTCGGGGCTCTGGACGCCCGAGTTATCTGGGGTAACTCGGGTCCGGGATAACTCGGGTTCGGACTCCCGAAAAACGAACCCGAGTTAGCCCTGACCCGAGTTACCCCTGATGATTCGGACCTCCGATACAGGGCAATGTTTGATACATTGGATTTTTAATATAGGATTCTCAATGCATGGTTCGTGTATGAATAACTTGATGCATGAACTCGTCCTTGTGTTTAATAACAAGTCCCTGCATTTGTAATACATGGTCCGCACGCGGCGCATGTATTAAAAACGGCACCGTACAGTGTTGGCCGGCGTGGGCTGCGTGTCCTCGGCGAAGCTGAAGAGAGGGCCGACAAGCATGGAGCTAGCACACGTCCTGAACATCATCGGCTGGTAGGACAAGGGACGGACTGGAGAGAGAGCTAGCCTGGTGCCCACCGCCGACCTCTACGCCCGAGAGGGCCGCCCTACTTAGGGGAACGAACAACAACATTTATATAAAAAAACTCGAAGGTCCGCGCGGATTTCTCGGATCGGCGCTGGACCCCCTCCCTGGCGCGCGGAGCGCGCCAGGGGCGGCGCCGAGGCGCTGCCAGGGGGCCCCAACGCGGATCCGAGAAATCCGCGCGGACCTCCAAGTTTTTCCGTTTATGTCATTGTTCGTTCCCCTATCTGCGCCCGAGAGGGCCTCCGAGTTTTTGTGTACGTGTCATTGTTCGCTCCCCTAGAGGGGGCCTCCCTACTTCTCCTCACCTCTCGGCCCCTCTCGCCCCCTCAGGGCATGCGCTCTCTGCCAGCTCCTGGAGCACATCGGTACCCAGGCCCCATGCCGCTCGTGCGTGTTGCGCTCCGATCTCTCGTCCCTTTTTGTCGTTAGATCGCGAACGTCTCCGTAGACACAACGACCATACTCTGCCAATGCCTGCGCAGCGCTGCAACGCAACTCGGCGGCGAGCGAGGGGGGAAGTGAGAAGGAGAAGGCCTTCTCAGAAGGCTCGGAAGTCATCTGGCCTTCTGAGAAATCTTCTAAGCCACCCCCAAAGAAGAAGCAACTTATCCGAAAACGCGAAGGCTTCCGAGAAGTCCCGCCACCTTCCGGGAAGGCCTTCTCCTACTCGTGTCCCCCCCTCGCCCTCCGCCGAGCAACAGGGGAACACCTAATTACCAGACAGACCAGACGGGACCAGACCCACAAGGCGACCTGGAGGGTTCGGACGATGCTCCTGTGGGGCCGTGTGGGAAGCCGATGTCGCCAGGGGAGCTCGGGCCCACGGGTGCGGCGGTCGGGCGGGTCGGGTCCAGCCCGTCGGGTGACCACGGAGAGCATGGGGCGCTGTTGCGTGTATGCCTGGGTGTACACTACTATGTAGATGCATGTATAAACATGTCTGCATTTTGGTTATACATGATATGTGTACAGTATTGGTCGTAGACAGACATAACTATTGTTGCCTCTTCAGCTCCTGGATTTGCCGCCTCGAACTGTATGCACGTCGGAACGCGCTCAAGCACAAATTCAAAAAGGAGTCCGATCCCGACGAGAGCACCCAGGACCTCCACGCGCCGTCAGGGAATCAGGGCGCCGGGCTCCGTCCAGGCTTGAGGCTCTGGCGGCCCATTTTGCCCTTGCGAGGCTCCGCCAGAGGCCTTGCGGGGGTCGAGCACAAGCTGACATGGACTCCGGATCCGTGGATCTGGCAAGTGGGCACCAGATCCGTGGATCGGGGAAAGATCCCTCGGAGTCTGAAGAAAATGCCGCCTGCGTTGGCGACGGGGCGCGCCGACGTTGCATGGAAGCGGGACGCGTCGCGAATCCACGCGCCTTAATCCAAGTCTGCGTTTCCTCGAGGGGGCTATCGAAACCGCCCCGAACTCCCCAGACACGTCGTAGAACAAGAATACGACGGATCTTCTTCATCTTCGGCCTAGGGGGGGCCAGTGCCAGGCCCCGGCATTCCAAAAAAAACGACTCGGGATGACCAATGGGTCCCCGCGATCGTATCGGAACCTCGAGGGGCTCGCGCGGAAAAGCACACGAGGTCGGGGATCTGGGGCCCCCCCGTGGGCCCTGAGGACAACACGGACTGCCACACGCGAGCACTCTGGAGGCCCCTTGGAGGCAGAACAGGGGCCACAACTTGTCAAAAACTTTGGTCATCGAGTCTCGGTTCTCTACATCTCAGAAAAAAGGAACACCTAACCCTCTCGAACATCCATCAAGACACACCTTCGTGTAATAGCTTTCCAAAAGGGTTGGCATCTCATTTCCCGTTGATGGTCGACGCTCCTCTACCCCTCCACCTCCTCCTTCTCCTCGCCTTCCTTTCCAACCGCCCAGGACGGCAAAGAAAGGGAGAGAGAGAGAGAGAGAGAGAGAGAGAAAAAGGGAAATTCGCCACGAATTCGCCCTCGAAGAAGGTGAGACAGGGGCATGCGCGCCCACGAAGAAGCAGAAGGTGAGACACCGCCGATTGGGGAGGTAGGAGCTCGCTCCTCGCAGCGGGTGAGACTGGGAAGCCTCATGCCCCTCCTCGCCCTCCTCCCTGCTCGTTCCCCTCCCCTCCACCTCCTCCTCCTCCTCCTCCTCCACCTCCTCCTCCTCCTCCTCCTCCTCATCATCATCATCCTCATCCTCATCCTCCTCATCCTCATCCGTGTCCTCATCCTGATCGTCATCCTCATCCTCATCCTCATCCTCATCCTCCTCCTCCTCTTCCTCATTATCCTCATCCTCATCATCAGCATCATCATCATCATCAGCATCGTCGTCGTCACCACCATCACCATCACCATCACCATCACCATCACCATCACCATCACAATCATCATCATCATCATCATCATCATCATCATCAGCAGCATCATCAGCATCAGCATCAGCATCAGCATCAGCATCATCATCATCATCATCATCATCATCATCATCATCATCATCATCATCATCATCATCATCATCATCATCATCATCATCATCATCATCACCATCACCATCAACATCAACATCAACATCAGCAACATCATAATCATCCTCATCCTCCTCATCCTCATCCTCATCCTCAAGCTCATCCTCATCCTCATCCTCAGGCTCATCATCATCATCATCATCAGCATCACGATCATCATCATCATCAGCATCATCATCATCATCGTCATCATCAGCATCAGCATCAGCATCAACATCATCATCATCATCATCACCATCATCACCATCATCGTCATCATCATCATCATCATCATCATCAGCATCATCATCATCATCATCATCGTCATCATCATCATCATCATCATCATCATCCGCCTCCTCCTCCTCCTCGTCCTCTCCCCTCCTCCCCCGCCTCCCACCGTGAAAACGTCGATCTGTGTATGATCTGAGTGTCGCTCCCGGCTTGCGGATTAACGGGACGCTTCGTCGTATCCTACCAAAGCTAGCAGCTGGGGCTGGCAAACTGGCGTGAAACGCAGAACCGCCAGACAGGCTGGGAAGGACACTCAGTGTCAGCCTGGCGATGGTGGCGTCAGCGGTGAGCCAGGGAGCGGCTGTGGAGCAGTGGCAGATGAAAGCAGAGGAGTGGAAGGAGGAGAGGGTACAAACATGTCCTCCCCCGACATCCTCCCTCCTCCTGCTTCATGTGGTCCTCCTCCTTGCCCTCCTCATTCCCCCTCCTACCTCCTCACCCTCCTCCTCCTATCTCCCCTCCCCATCCCTCATCCCACGTCCTCACTCAGCCCGTCTCTTCTCTCATCCCTCGACTTCTTCTTCCTCCTCCTCCTCCTCTGCCTCGTCGAGCTCCACCTCTCCCGCCTCCCCTCCCATAAAATGAAGAACAAAGGATGGAAGAGGGAGGAGAAGGAGGAGGCGAAGAGGGAGATGGGAGGGCGGGAGGGGAGAGGCAAGTGCACTCGCACAACATCTGACATCCTACCTCTCCCACACATCCTTTGCCATTGCATTGAATGCGTCTTCCCTTCGCCGAAACAGGTGTCGGATCGGGCCTTAATTCCTGAACGACACTCGCAATGCGTGGGACGGGGCACGATGGAAGAGATGAGGCGACATCTGGGCGGAGAAAGGACGCGCGCAATCGAACAGCGTCGCGCAAGAGAAAGCCACGCCGTAGGAGGTGAAAAGAGCGTGAGGACGAAAGAGGCGGAGAAGGACGAGCACAGCAGGCTGAAGAGGTCGAGGGGAAGTAGAAACAGGTGGCATACTAATACAGCGGACGCATACGATAAGAAGGTGCAACAAGAAAACGTGGGGGACACACTCGGCGTTGATCTCTGAGGGTCCTCAAGAGACGTGGGGACAATCAATTTTCTTGGCGCACCTGCTGAACTGCTGGCTTCTTGTTTGATGAGCCTACTTTGAAGAACAAAAAAAGGGCATGACCATATACTGTTGGAGGTCTGCACTTAAACCCCCTCCGCGCGCCAGGGACGGCGCCAGAGGCGCCGACAGGGGGGGGCCCAGTGCAGATCCAAAAGGTCTGAGCGGAGCTCCGAAAGATTATAGCTGTGCCATTTTTTGTGACGGGGGCATTGTTGGACGTGTCTACTGCAAATACCGATGTTTGTTCGTGTGATTGTGTTGTCGGATGCTATGTTTGTTATCCGACTGTGTTACAGTGCGGGCGCGGGCGCAAGAAACCCTCGCCAGACACCCAACCCTCAAAACCCGCGCGAGAGGTGCAACTGAGGGGAAACCAAAAGCACCCTGAACGCAGCAGCTTCCTCAGCGGCTGCGGGAAGTCACCGCGCAGCTCATGAGCGAAGAACGCCAGAATGCCCTAACGAAAAAAGCAGACCGTCTCTTGATGTGCGCCCCCACTGTACCCGATGTTGCTATGCTAGACTCCTAGAGGCCTCTAGAGGGGGTTCGAGTAGATGGGGTCGGAGGATCGCGCCGCATAGGCGATGCATCGGCGATGCACCAGCGACGTCGGCGATGCATCGGCGACGCCGGCATGGGAAAACACGGGCTCCACATCGATCCGCATCGCCGATGCATCCCATCGGCGATGCGTCAACGATCCTCCGACCCCGTCTGCTCCGACCCCATCTGGCAGGCCCAGATGGATGCGCGCCCCCACTGAACTACCCGATGTTGCTATCCGGGGAGGGGGAGGCAGAACAAGGTTGGGCGGGGGGTGGGCGGGTCTCCGCGCCATGCACGGGCCGCCAACGCACACATGCCGCCGCCGTGCCGCCCGCACCGCACGGGCCCGCGGGGCGCTCGCCTGCACCGCTCGCCAGGCGCGGTCGTCAAAATTTCGGCCGTCGGCCACAGCCTCGCCATCGCTCCTGAGAAGCACCGTGTGGCCCTCTCCAGCGGCAACTTGCGTGTAGGTCAGACCCGCGGAGGGGAGGAGGGAGAGGGAGCACGAGCACAAGCGTGGGCACGAAGAGGGAACCACATCGGCTCTCCAACATCGATGCTTCGACTCTCGCCTCCACCTTCTCCTCCTCCTCCTCCTCCTCCTCCTCCTCCTCCTCCTCCTCCTCCTCCTCCTCCCCCTTCCTCCTCCTCACCCCTTCTCCTCCTCCCCCCTCCTCCCCCTCCTCCTCCTCCTCCTCCTCCACCTCCTCCTCTTCCTCCTTGACCCCGCCTCCCCGCCTCGTCCTCCTCAACTCCGCCTCGTCCTCCTTCACTCGGCCACACGTCTCCTCCGCTCGCCCGCCAGTGATCCTTCTTACCTTCGCCTCGTCCTCGCCGCCCTTTTCCGGCCTTCCTCCGTTCCTCCTCTGTTCCCGGTGCCCGATTTCCGCTCCTCCTCCTGTTGCTCCTCCTCCGTTCCTCCTTCCTATGCTCCTGCTACCTTCCTCCTCCGTTTCTGCTGCCTTTCTCCTCCTCCTCCTCCTCCTCCTCCTCCTCGTCCTCCTCCTCCTCCTCTCCTCCTCCTTCTCCTCCGCCGCCTCCTCCTCCCCCCTCCTCCTCCTCCTCCTCCCCCCTCCTCCTCCTCCTCCTCCTCCTCCTGCTCATCCTCCTCCTGCTCCTCATTCTCACCCTCCTCCATTCCTTTTCCTCATTCAAAAATTCGTTCCTGTCACACCCCGAGGCCAGTCGGCAGGGCGGGCTGTGCGTTTCGCCTGAGACGCCTTCTCCACTTATGATCCCGAAGCTTAGAAATCGGCACCAGCTTCACGGATGGATGGCGGGCCGCTTCCAAAATGTGGATCTCGCTTTAGCGCCGCGAACTATCGTCTTTCACAAATTACAGCAATTTCACGGATCGGAAGCGGGTGTTTTTTTTAATGCGGCTCTCTCCTTCGCGCCGCGCACTTTCTTTACAAAAACCTGCTCTCGCCTCAGCGCCGCGCGCGCTCGTCTTCAAAACTTGCAAATAATTCGCCGGTCCGGCGTGTGAGTTTAAGGAGGACGGGGTGACCGGGGTGGCTCTGACGGGGTAGGGGGGGGGTGGTCTGGCGGCGTGGGTTCCGGTGGCGTGGGGGGGCGGGGGGTGGGTCCGGTCCCCCGTCCCGCCTGTGGACAAGGGGAATTGGTGGAAGAAGGGGGGGGGGGGTCCGGTGGCCGGGGTAGTTCTGCCGGGGTAGGGGGAAGGGTGGTGGGTCCGGCGGCATGAGTTCGAGTGGCGTGGAGGGGGGGGGGGGGTCCAGTCCCCCGTCCCGCCTGTGGACAAGGGGCATTGGGGGAAGAGGGGGGGGGTCCGGCGGCTTGGGTTCCGATGGCGCGTGGGAGGGGAAGGGAGTTTCCGTGGCGTGTGAGTTTGAAGGAGCCTCAGCTACAGCCTCGAGGCTGAGCTTCAGCCTCTGGGGGGGGTGCCGGGGTGGCTCTGCCGAGGAAGGAGGGGGGGGGGAGTGTGCGCGTGCGCGCGGGGTAATGTTTGTCCGTGTACGCGAGAAGGGAATCGGGGAAATAGGGAGAGAGGAATGGAACGGGACGAGGGCGGAAAACGGGGAACAAATGGGGGGAAGACGAAGGTGGCGGTGAAATGCGTGTCTGTTGTGTGGTGTGTGACTGTTTTTGCGGTGTGAGTGGTGTGTGTATGTGTGTGTGTGTTGCCGGCGTGTGCGTGTGTTTGTGCCTGCAAAGGTGGCGCGCGTGGGTACATGCTGTGTGTGCGTCTGTGTATGTCGTATGCATGTGTGTGTGTGCGCGTGTGCGTGTGTGTGTGTGTGTGCGTGTGTGTGTGCGTGTGTGTGTGTGCGTGTGCGTGTGTGCGAGTAGTGTCTACGAGCGTGTGCGTGCGCGTCTGTCGGCGAAGTTTCGCCGCCCAGTCTGGGGGCACCCCAAGCGACCCAGATCGGCGGCACTGGCCGAAGGCCACTATGGGAACTTATTGAGGGCGGGCCGTTTTCAAAATGTGGTTCTTGCCTCAGCGCCGCGCGCACGCGTCTTAAAACATTGCCAGGAGTTTCGCTGATTGCAGGCGGGCCATTTTCAAAATGTGGCTCTCGCTTTCGGGCCGCGTACATTCGTCCTAAACGTTGCAACAGCTTGACAGATTGAGGGCGGATCCTTTCCGAAATGCGTCTCTCGTTTTAGCGCTTCGCACGAGCCTTGCAACGCGGTGTTGAAATCCCAGGAGAGATGTTCTGGCACGATTCGGGATCGTCAAGACGCAATAGTATAAGTGATTCGCGGCGTTGGAGCTCCGAGAAAGGCGCTTTGGCAAGCGTCAAGATCTTACAACGGTTGCCTCCCAACAAGGCACTTCCCTAAGCGGAAATGAACCCTTGCCGGAGACCTATAAATGGGAAGACTTGAGGATCCTGGAGGAAGGTTTTGTTTCAATATCGCTGATGAATCTTGGATTAACACTGGTCCTCCTTCTCCTCCTTCCTCCTCCTCCGCATTGTCCTCGTCGTCTTTTTTTTTCTCCCCTCCTGCCTCCGACGTCGACGAAGTGTGGGCGGGCAGAAGAACCGTGGTGGATGAGGGCACTTGCACCGATGCGAAGGTAGACGAGGAGGTTAGAATAAAGGAGCTTGAACGTTTCACTCCTCGCCCTCTCTTCATGCCCCATCCTGCCTCCCCTCGCTCTTCTGAACGGGCCCCGGGACAGAGAAATAAATGAATACAAACAACAGGATTCCCAATGTTTCCCTCATGTTTCCTGGGGATCGACGATTCATTGTGTCTGTGTGTTTTCCCCCTCCTGCCCTTCGAGGGAGGGACGGGAGAGCCGGCTGGCGCTAGGCCAGGCACGCAGGCAGTTTCAGAACCCCAGCTCCTGGAAGGTTTTGGCTGCTTCTGGCGCATCCCCGAGCGGCACGCCACGGGACTCCGTGTTCTTCTTCTGGGAGCAGCAAAAGAAAAACCATACAAATACAAACTCTTAGTGCTCCGCGCGGAATTCTTGGATCCGCGCTGGACCCCCCTCCCTGGCGCGCGGAGCGCGCCAAGGGCGGCGCCGGAGGCGCCGCTAGGGGGGCCAGGCGCGGATCCAAGAAATCCGGGCGGAGCGCCAACAGCTTATGTTTATGTGGTTTTTCTTCGTCTATGGGAGGCGAGGGGCCAGAGTGGAGCGGCGACACACGCCACGGGGGTCTCTTCCCTTCTCGCCTGGGAAGAGGGAGTCGGCGTCGGGGGGGAGTGGACGCGGCAGCGACGAGGCCTCAGAGCTACCTGGGGCGGGCGTGCAGCCGCTGAGTATCTACCTCAAGGTGCGTGCAGCCGATGCACGACAGCCGCGCTGCCAGTAGCGGCGAACTGCAACAGGTGCGCGCGCGCGCCCGAAGGAAGGAGGGAGGGCCCGTGTTTGAACGAGCAGTGGCCCTTCGGCGGCGCGCAGAGAGGGGGTGCAGGGCCGGGGAGAGACGGCCTTCCTGATCCGAGAGCGAATGCGAGCGAGGGGGCAGGGGGTCTCGTCGGAAGGCTCCCACCCTCGAGAGCCCCAGCGACGCAGTACGCACGAACGTGCGCGTCAAGAGCTGCGACGCTTCTGCACGAACGGCCAGCTCTCTTCACGGTGATCCTGCCCTTCCAATGCCGGAAAGATTGGGCACGATGCCCAAGAACACATTTTGTCCAACACCGACAGCGGCCGCTGTTGGGCAGGCGGCCACCTGTATCAAATGGACAGCGTCCGCGGCAGCACTGGCAGCGAATCCTGTTCAAAATGAGCAGGAACTGCTGTCAATCGTTGTCCCCATTCTTTCCATACCCATCCCGACCGTATCGAAAACAGGCGTGGGGGGGATGGGGGCCTCTCAGAGGGCCTTCGACTGCCCACCCACCCACCCTGACCTGGCCCCCCACTGTGCGCGCCGCTGGCTTGTGCAGCCATGCCGGGCTGCCAACCAGAAAACAGTGTTCTCAGAACCCTGGGCCAGCGTTCCACCAGTAGTTTGAGCAAGCGGCAGGGCAGCCTGTGTACAAAGCCTCGTATACGCCCAAATGGTTTTGGAGAACGAACCGGCGTGCTCCGAAACTTATGAAGATAACCTGTTCCACAACGGAGAGAACGGGTTTCTGAATGGTCGGAACAGTTATGCTCTACGAGCGCAGTGCTGTCATCGCCCGACTGCACCAAGCGACGGTGCAAAACGATTGTGCCAAAGGTGACTGCAAGGTGGCTGCTGCAAGTTTGTAGCTGTGCCACAAAATGCCTCGCCACTATCCCAAAGAAGCTCAAACACGAGGTTGCATATTCGTGTCGGTATTTGCGTCTTCGCTTCGAGTGATACTCGAGCGCGTTTGCATAACGTTAAACTGTGTAAAGCCTCGACTGGGATTCGAATTTGGCCGTTCCTGGAGGCTGGGTGGGCTGATCCTTCGTACATTCATTTCAAAATGTATCTCCTCTCTTTGCGTGAAGCTCTCATCCACAACACGTCTCAACACGAGCAAGTGCCGACAATGCTACAACATGGGATGGCGGATTGAGAGACCCGATCCAATGCGGAAGGCGCTCTGCGTGCCTCAGCCGTCTCAGGCAGACGCTAATGCGGGCTCGATTGCTAGATCTAGATGCTGATCTACGAAGTCCTAGTGGGGTGGGGGAGGAGGGGGGAGTACGGCGTGAATTCCGCAAGGCATCATTCTTACGTTCTCCTGGGGCACATGAAACCATGATTGGTCTGCGCTCTCAAGGCCACGATCCATTGCAACAAACTTGTTCCCGCACTTCCAAGGCGAATAACATCCTTCGAAAGAAACTATTGTTATGGACTCCAGTGCCATGGCCCCAAGGTAGCTCCAAAAGACTTGCAGGCGCCCCATTGCCCATCCACAGCTGCATCCAGACCTCCCCCAAACGAAAGCCACCCAGGGGAGCCCAAGCGGGCCAAGCTTGGCCCTGGGATTGCCACACGAAGCTCCAAAGTGGCACCAAGATGCCTCCGATGACTACCTACCAGACCACCCCAACCCAACCAGAAGACCCGAATTTGACCAGAATGGGGTACGGGTTCCATGTGAGTTTGCAGTGCTCCTCGACCCCCCCACTGGAAATGGATGGCAAATTGAAGCCTTCGGGTTGGGTTGGGGTGGTTTGGTGCGTGGTGAGACCCAGAGGCCCAAGGTGGCCGCAAGATTGGCCCAGGCCTCCATGACGCCCAAGAGGCGTGCCACAGAGTTCTCAAAGACGGCCCCCCAAGACCTCCCCGAGGTCCAGGAGCCCAAGCACGCCCAAAGAAAGCCCCGAGTACGCTCAAGAACGGCACAGCGCCCACCACACCTGCCTCGCCCCGAAGCCACCACGCACGTAACAACTGTTTCGTAACCATTCGCCCGCATTTCTCCGTGCGAACGGGGGGAGCGCCGTGCCTACCGCTCTGCCGACTCGTGTCTCCCACCCTGCTGACTCAATCCGACCATGGTCGCAACACTGTGGTGATTATAGCGACGTGCGAACTCAATAACAAACATCGACAACACAAAGTGTGGCGGCGATCAATACCGATGCCACAATGTGTGGCACGGGCGCACAGGTCAAAATGGATGTAACTACCAACTCTTGACAATCGCAGGCTGGGCGTCAGAATGAAACGTCAAGGCACGGCCAAAGCACGTGCCAGCTGTAGGGCCTCTCGCGCGCGTGTTCGCAACAAGGTCAGCGCGCGAGCAGGAAGTATGGAGGAGGACAAGAAGGACGAAGAGACGGCAATCAAAACGGGCAGGGAGACGGGCAGGTTGGGAAGAGCAAGGATATGCACAGGGCAAGCAGATGGGGGCAGGGGGGCAGGCAGGCAGCCAGCACTTCAACAGCGACGGCTTGAGGCTCACTGTTGCATGCGTTAGTGCCTCAACTTCTGCAGTACAAATGGCAACAACCAAAACGCATCACATAATTTTACGGCTGTTTGCATCGCTGTCTTGACCCACTATTGCCAACTACGTCGTTGTCACCCGCATTATTGCTTCGAAGATTCGTATGATCCGCCACCGTGTCTCTGGGCACGGAGTGGGCGTGTCCTTAGGTCCTCTCACTACCCCTCTAAGCCTCGGCCGTCACTTCTGATGAGTTCTTAAGGAGTTCGGAGCCCCTCGGCCCAAATCTCCTAGGGAATCTCCAGGTTCCCCGCATGACTTGTTCCGGACCCAGGAGGGCCCACGACGGGCCAAGAGGACCCCAGGAGGCCCCCAAGACGGTCCAAGAGGGCCCCGAGTCGCCGAACGACCGCTCAAGACGCTCAAGACGGCCCCCTAACGGCCCAAGGGGCCTCCCCACGTCGAAGGGGTCGCTGGGCCCCGTCAGGAAGCGCCCCGCCTCCCACGCCGCGGGCTGGCCAGGAGCGACCCTATGCGCCTCGGTGCCGAGGTCCGCCGCGTGGAACGTCCCGGCCAGCCAGACAATGGCTCGCGGTAAGGCCGGTCCCGCAGGCTGACGTTGCACTCCCGGCAGAGATTAGACATCCAAGTCTCCGGATCGCCGCCGTGATGGGCGAACCGCTGGCGCAGGTGGAGGGCCGCCCCCGCGCCCCGCAGCTCGAAGCCATCCAGCGCCTCTTCGCTGCTCTCGCCGACTGCGCGACGCCACTCCTCGGAGCGGGCGCCCTGTGCAGACATCCTCCGGGCTGGCGGCGGCGCCGGCCTTGCGAGGCGCGCCGGTGCCCGTCGCCTCGCCGCGGAGCGCTTCTCGGAGGGCCGCGCGGAGGCCAGTGGGGCCACGATCAACGACGGGGGGCGGGTAAGTGGGGGTGGGTGAACACATGGTCCGATAGCGTGGCAGAGCTCTTGCCACAACGCTCGGCCACATGGGTGATTTCAAAAGGCAGGGGGCGGCGGTGATTCGCCGTAGGCGTCTTCGATCCGCCGCCCCCTCTTGATTTAATTATCACAGGGGTGCCTGGCGCGCTAGACGTCTTACGATTTGGTTTTGGTTCGTTTCCAAACCAACTCCCCCTGGGACTTCGGCCCGTCCCGCCGGCCACCCGAAAGGCACCCAAACGAGCACAACGTCCACAAGAAACGTCCAAGACGGCTCAAGATGGCTTCTACGATGGTCACGTTCACCCAAGATGGCCTCCAGGATGGCCCAAGATGGTCCAAGTTGCTTCCATGTCCGCCGAAGAAGCCACCAAGACGGCCCAAGATGGCTCCAAAATGCCTCCGAGTCCACCCAAGAAGCCTCCAATATGGCCCACGAGGCTCCAAAGACGCCTCCAATACGTCCTCCAGGAGGACCCAAAGAGGCAACAATCATTGCCTTTTTTCCCCAAGCTTTTTGAAGGATGTTGGCATGTGCTTCTTGTCGGCCTTCCGACAGCCCAAGACAGCCCAAGAGGCCTCCAAGATGGAGCCATAACGGCCGAAGAGGCTCCCGAGACGGCCCCAAGAGGACCGACCCAAAGCCGGCTCAAGAGGCCTCCGAGACGCCTGAGACGGCCTCCAAGACGGCCCAAGATGGCTCCAAGATGGCCCAAGACGGCCAAAGAGGCCCCAAGAGGTCCCCGAGACGGCGCAAGAGGCATCCAAGAGGGCCTCCAGGAAGGTCCGATGATGCCAAAATTACTGATTTCCCTTAGGCTGTTGAAAGATCATGGTATTTGCTTCTTTCGGCCTTCCGACGGCCAGAGACAGCCCAAGAGCCCGCCAAGATCGCCCCAAGATCGCCCAAGAGGCCGGCCGAAGAGGCCACAAAGACGGCCCTGGAGCACCCCAAGAGGGCACCAAGTCGGCCCAAAGAGGCCTCCAGAACGGCTTCCGACGGCGTCAGCCGGGCCAGGAATGCCCTAAACCAAAAAGGGGCCACCGAGAAGCCCCCAAAGGCCCCCTAGAGGCCCAAGCAGGCCCCCAAGATGCCTCCAAGAGGCTACTCTATTTCCTGTATTAAACGTGGGTCGTGTAATTTTCACAACGCGCACTTGTGGGCACCAATATAATGTTCGCCGGCGTTTGGCCCCGAAGAATCTGCACCGCTGGCCCTCGCGAGATGGCGGCTTAATTTTCGCTGGCGCCTATGAATACACATCGTTCGCAAAATTGACGGTTATTGGGATGTGCATCGTGCAGATATTCGTCAATTATATGCAGAAGCCGCGCTCGCGCATTGCACGTATCCCGCGTTTGTTCAAACTTACCACATCTGGCAGAACCGCACTCATTCTCTCATCATGATCCTCATGATCGTGTGATCGTCTTCACCATCAACATCGTCATCGCCATCATCATTATCATATTCATTAGACTCACCATTATCATTGGCGCCCATGAGATGGTGCATAATTTTCGCCAGCGTTTGGGCGACGCATTTATCGCAGGCGTGAATGCTAGGTCGTGGGATAAATTTCGCCGGCGTGGCAGCCCTCATGACGTTTTGCCCCCCCCCCCCCCCCCCCCCCCCCCACGTTTAAGAAGGGGGAATAGAATACTGGGAAGCTCCCAGGAGGCCCCAAGAGTGCCCCGAGAGGCTCCCAAGATGCGCCCTCCTCCTCGTCCACCTCCTCCTACTCCTCCTCCTGATCTTCCTCGCCACCTTCCCCCAAATATTCCCCGAAATGTTTCCACAACGGCTGGGGGAACACATGGTCCGATAGCTTGGCAGAGCTCTTGCCACAACGCTCGGGCACGTGGGCGATTCCGAAAGGCAGGGGGCGGCGGTGACTCGCCGCATGCATCTTCGATTCAAACGTGTTCCAAGCCTTGAACGTCCTTCAGAATGTACGGCTCCTGCTAGAAGTCACGCAGTGTGCTTCATGCTCCATCTACTGGCGACGAGGCACAGCAAGCCCAGGCGTTGCGCCGTGCTTCCGCACCAGCATGAGAGCACGCACGGGAGAGCGATGGGGGCGAGGAGGCCGCGAAACGATCCTCCGCATCCTCACTCCCCCTCCCGCGAGTCGGCCCCGGGCCCTCTCCCGGAGCGCTTTCTGACAATCATCTCGCCGCATATCCAGCTGAGGCGACGAGACCCCCTCCGACAGCCCCCGGAGGAGGAGGAGGAAGAGGACAAGAATGACGAGGGGGACGAGGGGAGGGACGAAAGGCCGCGGAGACCGCATCTGTAATATGCAGCGGCCTGCCCTGCGCGGCTAAAGCAAAACCAATACTGTCTTATATTCTCCGCCTCCGCGATTGCAGCGGTTGGTGTCTCACGACCTGGTGTTGTTCTGTCACTGCCGCTTCTTCCGAAACAGTAGCTGATTGTGGCAAACACGACCGCCCAGGAATCTCAACAAAAATCGCCCCGCGAATCCCCTCAAAAATCCAATCTCCAAAATGCTTCCCGCAAATCTCCAAAACATCCCCGCGCCTTAAAAACCTTCCGGCAAATCTCCCAAGAATCTGCGCGACTGAAAAGTTATAATCCGGCGAATCTCTGAAAATCTTCACGCTCAAAATAAAATCTCGGGCAAAATCTCCCCCGGAGATTTCTTGAGATTTGCCAGAGACGCGGGAGATGTTCCAGAGATTTACTGGAAATCTTCAATAAATGTCTGCACGCCGGAAATTTACCAGAGAGTTTCTGGAGACTTCTGCACGCCGGAAATTTTCCAAAAATTCTCCCGGAGATTTGTCAAGCGCCCAGGTGATTTTCCGGAGATCCCCCCGGAGATCTTGAAGCTCGCGATTTGCTGGAGATTTTGGGAGTGCCCACGTACAACTTGGAGATTTCCCCAAAGACTTTTCATCCAGAGGGCCCGCGTTTGCCGTCTTGACACAATCTAAAGCGACTGGGGTCCCCTAGCGCGTCGAGCCCAACGTGCGCTCATTGGCTTGACCCAAGCCCGCGCTTTTGTTCGCCATGGGCGTCCAAGTGCACCAAAATCAAAAGGTTTGGGCGAGGAAACGGCTCCAAGAGGGGGAGATCGACCTGGCCTTGGGAGCAAAGGAACCCCATGGTGGAGTGGGCCAGCTTCTCATCTGGAGTTATTGACAGTCCTGTGGCCATCTGCAGGGCGAGAGCGAACCTCTTCCGCTGAAAGCTAAGCGGGACGCGCACAGCTTTAATTAGCAGAGAAAGGGCGGAAGAAGGCGGGGCCCCACGCGGCCGCAAGAACACAGACACACTAAGGGCGACGCAAGGACAGAACGCGGCGTCCCCCAAACGATCCTTGCACTCAGGGGTGGTAGCTTGATTTTCTCCCATAACTGCTGCGCTCCTGCTCGCTGACAGGTGTCACGTGTTGGGAGCTACACTGCCAATGCCGCGTTTTCCCGTGGCCTCGCTGTGTTCCACGCCGCCAGAGGCGGCGGAGAGCTCGAGAGATCCACCTGCCCAAAAGGGTTGTTGCTTCCTCTTCTTCAGTAAATCAGTACGTGGACGGGTTTGACGGGCTGTCGCAGCGTTGGCTCCCGTGCCGGATCGCGGACGCCGGGTGCCCTTTGGGTGGTGTCTCCGAGGTGGGGCCACGCTGCCGCCTCGTGGGCGACTCGGGGGCGCCCCGTGCCGCCCCCATCATAAGAATCACCCCGGCACGCGAAGCCGTGTGGCAAACGCGCCCGAAGCAGGAAGCGAGCAGGGCAAGGCTGCTCAGGAAACGCCCAGAGGCCGTTTAGTAAACGCCAACTGTCCAGTCCGGGTGTCCTCTCTTCTCTTGACCACTGCCGCCCGTGCCGCCTCGTGGGCGCCCCGTGCATCGGGTGGGTCTTCCGAGGCTGCGCCACGTTGCCGCCCGTGCCGCCTCGTGGGCGCCTCGTGGGCGGTCCGTGCGCTGGGTTGGGTCTTCCGAAGCTGCGCCACATTGCCACCCGTGCCGCATCTTGGGCGCCCCGTGCGCTGGGTGGGTCTTCCGAGGTTGCGCCACGCTGCCGCCCGCGCCGCCTCGCGGGCGCCTGCTGGGCGCTCTGTGCTCTGAGCTTGTACGACATAACGTCCACCACACAACTTACAGCACGTAGCTTGCAACACACAGTAAACACCGTAACCGCATGCCGATGATAATAAAGGGACCCCCCCCTTCAGTGTTTAGAGTTGATTATCGTCGCCGAGCGGCGAGCGAGCGCTGAGGCCGAACTTCATTATCACCTCGAAACGCTATGTTGAGATAGCAACATCAAGCGATGTTGCTATCCCCGCGCGCGCCTGAACTGTTTTCATCTCTGGGGTTGATTATCCATGGAAAGGGGAGCACATGAGCTACCCTACATGAGCACTTAAAAAAATCAATGTTCATAAAGCGCTTGTAAATTAAAATTGATAGATTTGGAACTTTCCAATTTTCCGTCCTTCTTCTCTTATGATTCTTCTCTTCTTCTTCTCTTCTTATTATTATTCTACTTTCCTATTATTCTTTTATAGTTCTATCTGTCCTCACGCTCGCCTGAACTTTTTTATCCCTGGGGTTGATTATCCATGGAAAATGAAGCACATGAGCTACCCTACACGAGCACTCAAAAAATCAATGTTCATAAAGCGTTTGTAAATTAACATTGATAGATTTGGAACTTTCCATTTTTCCGTTCTTCGTCCTCTTCTTATTCTCCTCTTCTTCTTCTTCTTTCTTATTACTCTTCTACTGTATTCTTTTTCTTTTATATTTCTCTCTGTCCCCACGCTCGCCTGAACTTTTTTATCTCTGGGGTTGATTATCCATGGAAATTGAGGCACATGAGCTACCCTACACGAGCACTTACAAAAAAAAAAAAAAAAAAAAAAAACAATTTTCATAAAGCGCTTGTAAATAAAAACTAATATATTTGAAACTCGAGATTTGTTCTTCTCTTCGTCCTTCTCCTCCTCCTATCATTTCTTTTATTTTATTATTTATTCTTTTTATTTTTCTTTTTTATATATAGCCTCCTCCAGTCCAGCGAGATAAGCCATTGTTGAGGATATTTCTATGAAAACTAAACGCCAAGGATGTCTCAAAACGTGCTCGGCTTGGTCTCCTCTTGATCATCTCTTACTTCGAGATTATGCTGAGGTCTGCTGGGCTACCTTTATTATCTCTCCCTGAACCCCGAACTTTATTATCCCCTAGTGTTTATTCTCACGGGCATGAGGTTATATCTTCTCCTTTCTAAAAAGAAAATAGACTCTACCCACGTCCACCACGCAATTTACAGCACGTAGCTTGCAACACACAGTAAACACCGTATATATTCTCCGTTGTAAAAAAAAGAATAGACTCTACCCCCCCTCCCGGCGTTATCGCCCCCCGCTTCGGGTATGTAAATCATACATGATTATGACCGCATGTGCATCCTAAAAATGAATTTACACAATCCCCAGGGGACCGGGTTCCCCCTGAGGTCCCGTTGTAAAAAAAAACTGTGCGGTGATTTGTTGGTTCCAACATAGCACTTTTTCACGAATCCCTTGCAACAAATGGGACGAAGTGCACACGCGCGCGTCGTCGCGCGCGCATGCCGAAAACCTTCACAAACGTTCGGTGCCGGAAACATTTCGAAATCGAGTTTCCAAAACACATACAAAAACACAGGGTTTCGCAAGACTGATTTGCTAAAAAAGCTTCCGCGCGAGCTCTTGCGAAATCTTAAGAAAACCATAAGTTGTTCAAGATTTTCACAAAATGCTACCAAACGGGCTTCGCGCGCGCGCATGTCGAAATCTGTCGAACGCCCTTGCGCGTGTGCCGTCGCGAGAATCCTATGCAAAAAAACGGGATGAAGTGCAGACGCGCGCGTCGTCGCGCGCGTATGCCGAAATCCTTCAAAACCCATCGGTTTCGGAAGGAGTTCAAAATCGTGTGTCCAAAAAACCTACAAAAACCCGAGGTTTCGCAACACATAGTTTCAACAAAAGCGTGCGCGCGCGCTCTTGCGTCGTCGGCGTCTTCCTTCCTCCCTCGTCGTTGTCGTCGTCGGCGTCGCCGTCCTTCCTCCTTCTTCGCCGTTCGCGTCGTCGCCGTCCTCCCTCCTCCCTCGTCGTTGTGGTCGTTGTCGTCGTTGTCGCCGTCGTCGTCCTCCCTCCTCCCTCGTCGTCGTCGTTGGCGACGTCGTTGTCGTCGTCGTCGTCGTTGACTTCGTCGTCGTCGTCGTCGGCGTCGTCGTCGTCGGCGTCGTCGTCGTCGTTGTCATCGTCGTCGTCGTCGGCGTCGTCGTCGTCGTCGGTGTCGTCGTCGTCGTGGTCGCTGTCGTCGTCGAAGTCGTTGGAGACGTCGTCGGTGTCGTCGTCGTCGGTGTCGGCGGCGCCGTCGTCGTCGTTGTCGCTGTCGTCGTCGGTGTCGTGGCCAAGTGTCATCTGGTACCAACAGTCACTGTCTTGTCTTAAGAGGTCTTGCGACCAAGTTGCGGGTGCGAGGGTGGGATGTTTGCACGAGCAGTGGAGAGGACAGCTTCAAGACGGTCAAAGTGAATTACACAACATAGCTTTTGCCGCATAGCTTACGTCACACAACGTGCACCGCATAGATTGCACAGCGTAGCTTTCACCAAATAACTTACACGCATTAGCTTTCAACTCCAGCTCACACAGCGTAGCCTCAGCGACATAACTTACACTATGTAGCTTCCGCCGCATAGTGTTGACCTCCGTAGCATGGGGCTCTCTTCGGGCTATCGTGGACCCCTGCTGTGTCGTGTTTGGGCTCTGCTGGAAAGCCTGGAAGCCCTTTCGGATAGTTGGACAGAGGTTCGGGCCTCCAGGGCGGTCTCGGACGCCAAAAAGACTAAGAACAGAGCATTCCCAACCTCATACAACAAATATTGAACATGAATGCGTTCCTGCGTTTAGGAAGCCTCTTGGGAGTCTCCTTTGAGTCGTCTTCGGGCGTCTGGTGGGTGTCTGGGGCTTCTTGGGGCCCTCGGGGGGCCGTTCGGCCGTCCTCCTGACCGATTTGGGCCCGTTGCCTAGGCCTAGCAAGCGCGTTGCACCACATGGATTCTCCTGTCTAAAGAAAAGTTCGGATCCCCCCCCCCCGGGTTTATCGATACACCTTTTTGTGTTGCAATTTACATACGATTCTGCCCCATCGTCCATCCGAACTATGAACTCAGACCATCCCAGCCAAGCCAATATCGACCCCCCCGCCCTCCCCCGCCAAAAATATATGCGCGCACACTCGTTCAACACAAATCACAAGTTTCCAAAAACCCCTTGCAAGCAATGTTACGAGATGCACACGCGCGCGTCGTCGCGCGCGCATGCCGAAATCCTTTCAAACATCTCCAGTTCCAGAAGGATTGCAAATTCGAGTGTTTAAAAAACACATGTGTATATATATATATATATACACACACAAGGTTTTGCAAAACGTTTTTCCACAAAAAACATGCGCGGTTTTGCGAAATGGTAAACCATGCGTGTTTCAACGTTTTCATAACAAACAAATGCCATACGGGCTTCGCGCGCGCATGTCGCAATCGTTCGAACGCCCTCGCGCGCGTGCCGTCGCGAAAACCCTTGAACAAGTTGAAACAATGCACACCCGCGCGTCGTCGCGCGCTCCTTCAAACTGAATTATCTAGAAACGTTCAAAAACACAAGGTTTCGCAACATCAATGTTCAAAAAAAATACGCGCGCGCGCCGCATGCCGACATCATTCGGGCGCCCTTGCGCGCGTGCTGGGGGGGCACGATCCGTGTTAAATAAAACCATGCGAGCCACTCTCGCGCGTCGGCCGCGCGCGCATGTCGAACTCTTCCCAAAAGATTGCGTCACCGACGCGAGAACGCCGTCATCGTCGCCAGCGTGATCACCATCGGCGCCGTCACTGGCCGTGCCGTTGTCACTATCAGCATCGTCACCGGCATCGCCACTATCATCATCGTGTCTACCATTGCCGACGTTGCCATGATAGGAGGACGAGGACGAGGACGACACAATGAGAAGCTACGGGAGGCCGCGGGAGACAACCTTATTGTGTGTGAGAACGATTGTGAGACAGGTTCCGCCTATTTGTGCCTATTGAGGCCTGCCAATTTGTCCCTATTAGCTCCTACTGGCACCTACTGGCGCCTATTAGTGAAAGCCCGCGCCTACTAGCGCCTACTAGCGACTACTCATGAGCAGTAGTAAACGTTAACAGCCAGAGAGGACAACAACTCATGTCGAAAATGACTCTCGAACATGACCGCACCTAAACCACGGGGGCACAAAGAGACCAAGGCGCCCGACCGATTCCAGATCTGGCGACCCCCGCACTCTCGCAGACAAGCTGTTCTGACGATCTACCAGGACACCCCAGCCCAACCTGAAGTCCCACTTTTCGGATTGGGGTGGTCGCTGGTTCCATCTGTGTTTACTCCAACGTTCCGGGACGCCCCCCCACTGTGAATAGAGGGCAACTTGCGGCCTGCGGGCTGGATTGGGGTGGCTTGGTGGGCAGTGATGGTCGGGGAACCCAGACCAAAAAAACCTCGGGCGCGGCGGGCCGGATCCGCGCGGCAGCGCAGCTGGAGTAGGCCGCTCCGCGGGTGGCGTCGAGCCGGACGATCCGCCGGGGCGGCGCGGGGGGGGCCAGCACCGCGTCTGGACGCCCGCTCGCCAAGGTCGACAGGAGAGGAGTGCGGAGGCTGTCCGGATCAGGAGGCCCGTGCATCCGATGCTTCAGAGCACAAGAAACAGCAGCAAACAGCAGCAAACAGCAGCAACAGCAGCAACAACAGCAGCAGCAGCAACAACAACAACAACAGCAACAACAGCAACAACAACAACAGCAACCGCTCCAACAGCAGCAGCAACAGCAGCAACAACAGCACCATCACCACCAACAACGACTACGACAACGACAGCGACAGCGACAGCGACAACAGCAGCAACACCAACAACAGCAGCAGCTACAACAGCAACGACGACGACGACAACAACAACAAAACGAGGCGGCCAATTCGTCACTTCTGTGGCAATCTGGAGAGCACGCCTCGGGCCTCGGGGGCGTCAGCAACACACAAGTCGGGACCAAGCACCTTCTGTGGGAACGGGGTCGCGAGGGGCCGGAGAGCCCGCGCGTCGCTCCCCTCGGAGCGCCGGCTCTCTGGGGAGTGCGCTCCGAGGGGGAGAGAACACGTGCCCCTGGCGTGCCAAAGCAGAACCGAAGCACGCGGGCCAGAAGAGGGGCAGAGCAATGCAGGGGACGGCGACTCGAACACCACCGAGCCTTGCGTTACCCCCATCGTACTCAAGAACCACAGCCCGGAAATGACCTCGAGCACCCAGACAAATACCGAAAGAGTGTCGAACGAACATCGCCTGCCAGGGCCCGACACGTGAAAACCACCCAGGTTCGGTGCTCTCTTGGTGCTCGAAACTCTTTCTGGTGATCGAGGCTAAAGTGGGTTGGAACATCATAAGCCGAGTCGACGAAGGTCTGTGGACGCGGGGGGGGAGGCGGGGGCACGAGCGAGGCTCTGGACACGCTTGCCTCTCCGTCGGGCCTCCAGGGGCACCCGTGTGCGCCATCAGAAGAAGACTACACCCTGCGAAATGCTTAAGAAATCATGGGTTAAGAAATTCATAGTCTCAGAACTGGAATAAAAACCCAACATTTCTATACAAATCTTAGGATTTACATTGAAACGTTAAGAATAATCAAGACTCTGGCCGAAAACGTAAGTTTTCTTAAGCATCGCCTAAGGTGTATAGCCGCTGCCGCAGGGCCGTGATCTCTGGACTCGGGGAGCAATGGATATGGACATCTGCCCCGCCCACGCGGGCGGGCAGCTGTCCATATCCACCGCTCCAGCTAGATCCCAAGGCACGATTCCGAAACGGTGGATATGAACAGATTCTGGCGGCGGACTATGGGCATCGGTGGACCGTCAGAGCAAGCCAGAGGATGGTTTGCGGCGCTCGCCCGTGTTCCAAACGCCAGAAGAGACTTGACGCACAGACAGCCCAGAAAGAAGAGAGGATTTCACCATACGCTTCGAGCCCTCGCCGACACCTGACGCTCCCTCGGGCTCGAGCCCCTCGGCGGGGGTGCAATCCACCTGTGCTTTCACGAGGGCTGGACGGGGATGCATGCGATGACAACGGGGGCGAAAGCGAAAACCTTCTTGCATGGACGACGCAAGTTCTAAGGCAAACGGGCCATGGAACCCGCATCGCTGCCCCAAACCAACTCTTCACCCCGGCTCGTTCGTGACGATCCCCCCCAACAAAAAGATGGAGAACCCCATCTCAAGGGACCCGTGCTCTTCATGGTGGAGCTCGGTCTCTACGGGTCTCCGCGCTGGAAGTCAGCAGAGGCCTTCAGAGGCCCGAAAAGGACCAACACACGACCAACATCACTGAAACATCTAGCTCGTCTGGCCTCGAACGCGTTTGTCCGAGGTGAGGGCGGCGAGGGCAGCTGAGGGCAGTGAGGATTGAGGGGGGAACATTCGAGGGGGACTGGCTAAGGGGGGAAACATCGAGCTGGAATCGACGATGCATTGCCGATAACTCGGCGATACGCCCCCGATAGCAGAACCGCGCGTTCCTGGGGGGGGGGCTCTCAGGCCCGAATCGGCGATGATTGGGCGCAGGTCGATGCATCCCCCCTAAGCCTATCCCTTCCTAACGTTGCCGCTGCAAGATGTTGTTTGGCCTAACGCTGCGCAGAACCCAACGAGCTCCCCGACTGGACCTCGAGAAGGGCGCGAGGCGCAGGCTGGGCTAGCACTCGACGCACATGTCGCGCCGCCACTCCCCCATCCCGCTGCGGAACTTGATCTCGCGGCCGGGGGCCGAGCGGGAGGGAGGGGGAGGGAAAACATCCGATGGTACGACACGATCGAGAGAGGGCATCTTGTTCAACGTGGAGGGCTGAGGGGGGCCAGGCCCCGGGACCATCACACACGATTCAGGATGAACACTCTGCCTCTGGTCCTCCCAGAGGCCTCTCCCGGGAGACCTCCAGGGGGTGCAGGGGAGACATGAGCAGGAGGGTATCCAGAGACCTCTTGCAGACCTCCTCATGAGCACCCTTGAGGACGTCTGGGAAAGGGAGGGAGGAGGAGGAAGGTGGGGTCGAGGAGGGAAAGGAGGAAGGATGATGGGGAGGCGCATTCTCCTTCTTCACGCATCCATTCTCATCCCTCTCCTATTGAGTATCCTGCTCCATGCTCCCCGTCCTCCCCTCGTCCTCCGCCTCCCTCTCGTCCTCCACCCTGCCCTTCGCCCCATGCCTCTCCTGAGGCAGCGGCTCGAGAGGTCTGCGACTGTGGCACTTGGCTTGGCGGCCGTCGAGTCCCGCGCCGTTTCCAGATCGTGGTGCTTGAGGCACCCCAGGGCGGGGGCTCAGTCATCGGGCGCCAATTTCCAGATATGCGAACTGGTCACAATTAATTACCAGCCTCGAACGTATCCCTATCCCTAAGATTGACACGCCAAAAGGCGATGACAATCTTAGGGATTCCCCCTCAAAAAACAAGGGAATCCCTTAGATTGGCATCGTGATGAGGAGGTGCCCAGCATAGGGATCGGAGGTGAGGGGGTGAGATCGAAGTGGAACGGAGAGCCCCCCTACCGGGAAATCGATTTCGGTTTCGTGTTCGTGCGTGGGCGAGGCGAAGCTGCGTGTGCGGGCGAGAAAAAGTCTCCTGTGGCTGAGGCGCGGCCGGACCAAATGATTCCCTTCCGGGCGGCCGGTGGCCCGCGGTGTCCCGCCGGTGTCCCGCTGGTGTCCCGTGTGGCTGAGGCGCGGCCGGACCAAATGACTCCCTTCCGGGCGGCCGGTGGCCCGCGGTGTCCCGCCGGTGTCCCGCGGTGTCCCGCGGTGTCCCGCGGTGTCCCGCGGTGTCCCGCGATGAGAATGATGATGATGATGATGATGATGATGATGATGATGATGATGATGATGATGATGATGATGATGATGATGATGATGATGATGATGATGATGATGATGATGATGATGATGATGTTGATGAGATGATGAGATGATGAGATGGTGATGATGATGATGATGGTGATGCTGATGATGATGCTGCTGATGATGATGAGATGATGATGATGATGATGATGATGATGATGATGGTGATGCTGATGATGATGATGATGACGATGATGATGATGAAATCGATGATGATGATGACGATGATGATGATGATGCTGATGGTGTCCCGATGATGAGGATGATGATGATCATGATGATTATGTTGATGATCATGATGATGACGATGATGGTGTCCCGATGATGATGAGTATGATGATGTTGATGTTGATGATGCTGATTATGATTGTGTCCCGATGATGATGCTGTTGATGAAGATGAGGTTGATGATGATTATGGCGTCCCGATGATGATGATCATGATTATTATCATGGTGATGATGATGATGATGTTGATGATGATGGCGACCCGATAGTGATGATGATGCTTGTGATGATGATGATGATGATGTTGATGCTGATGTTGGTAATGATGATGATGGTGCCCCGATGATGACGATGATGCTGATGATGAAGCTGATGATGATGTTGATGATGCTGATGATGATGATGTCGATGATGAGGATGAGATGGTGATGATGGTGTCCCGATGATGATGATGATGCTGATGATGATGATGATAATGATGATGATGATGATAACGATGGTGATCATGATGGTGTCCCGATGATGATGCTGCTGCTGATGATGATGATGACGATGACTTTCCCGATTCTGCTGTTGATGATGCTGATGTTGATGATGATGATGATGATTGTGATGATGGTGATGTTGATGATGGTGGTGTCCCGATGATGTTGATGACCGTGATGATGATGATGTTGGTGTTGATGATGAGGACGGTGTCCCGATTATGATGATGTTGGTGATGATGATGTTGATGTTGATGTTGTTGTTGATGATGATGACGTTGATTGTGAGAGCGGTTGTGATGTCGATAGTAAGATCGATAGTGATACCGAATGTGATACCGATTGTGAGATCGATTGTGAGATCGATTGTGAGATCGATAGTCAGATCAATTGTGAGATAGATCGAGTGAGATCGATTGTGAGATCGATCGAGGGAGATCGATCGAGCGAGACCGATACTGAGATCGATAGTGAGATCGATAGTGAGACCGATCGAGTGAGACGTTGGTTCCTCCCCCCCCCGAACCTCCTTATCACCCGAAGGGTGGTCGTATAGGTAGGGATATGTTCCAGGCTGGTAAATTAAATCTGTATCGTTGTGCATACTGTCGCAGCAGCTGGGCTTGGTGAGGGGGCAAGACGTTGAGGCCGTCCGTATTTGGCTGCCGAGCTTATCTTCGCTGTGTGCTTGCCCTCTCCTGACTTCTCGTCCTCGCCATGTGCTGGTGCAGGAAAGATCTGCCGGCCTCCGTGGGAGCGCCAGTGTGTGAAGTCTTCTGCTGGACTGCTGCCCTGTGCTGTGTGTTGCCCTGCGTTTTTGTCTTTAATCTCCCCAGGTCGGTCTCCTTTGTATTGTTTACTGAGGTTAGGTCGGGCATGTCACCCTACAGGCGGATGTTGGACGAAACATGAATAATAGTAAAACAAAAAATGCCCCAAATAGCCAAACATGATGGACCCACGAACCCGGAAAGGGATATAGACATGTGCAACATGGTCACGTTTTCACGATACCCAACTGGGCGACACCTCACGAAACATCCCACGAGACACCCCGCGAAACATCCCACGAGACACCTCACGAAACATCCCACGAGACACCTCACGAAACATTCCACGAGACACCCCGTGAAACATTCCACGAGACACCCCACGAACAGGCAACCACTCAACAAGACTCCCCACGAAACATTCCACGGCGGTGCGACTGGGTGTGGTCGTGCTGGGGTGTGGTCGTGCAAGGGTGTGGTCGTGCTGGGGAGTGGTCGTGCTGGGGTGTGGTCGTGCTGGGGGGTGGTCGTGCTGGGGGGTGGTCGTGCTAGGGGGGTGGTCGTGCTGGGGGCGTGGTCGTGCTGGGGCGTGGTCGTGCTGGGGCGTGGTCGTGCTGGGGTGTGGTCGTGCTGTGGTGAGGTCGTGCTGGGGTGTGGTCGTGCTGGGGTGTGGTCTTGCTGGGGTAGGGTCGTGCTGGGGTCGGGTCGTGCTGGGGTGTGGTCGTGCTGGGGTATGGTCGTGCTGGGGTGGGGTCGTGCTGGGGTGGGGTCGTGCTGGGGTCTGGTCGTGCTGGGGTGTGTGTCGTGCTGGGGTTTGGTCGTGCTAGGGTGGGGTCGTGCTGGGGTGTTGTCGGCTGGGTGTGGTCGTGCTGGGGGTGGTCGTGCTAAAGAAAAAAAAAAACAGGGGGGGGGTGGTCGTGCTGGGGGGTGGTGTCGTGCTGGGGCGTGGTCGTGTTTGGGGCGTGGTGTCGTGCTCGGGCTTGGTCTTGTGTGCTGGGGTGTGGTCGTGCTGGGGGGGTGGTCGTGCTGGTGGGTGGTCGTGCTGGGGCGTGGTCGTGCTGGGGCGTGGTCGTGCTGGGGCGTGGTGGTGCTGGGGCGTGGTCGTGCTGGGGCGTGGTCGTGCTGGGGTGTGGTCGTGCTGTGGTGAGGTCGTGCTGGGGTGTGGTCGTGCTGGGGTGTGGTCTTGCTGGGGTAGGGTCGTGCTGGGGTCGGGTCGTGCTGGGGTGTGGTCGTGCTGGGGTATGGTCGTGCTGGGGTGGGGTCGTGCTGGGTTGGGGTGTGTGTCGTGCTGGGGGTGTGGTCGTGCTGGGTGTGGTTCGTGGTCGTGTCTGGAGTGGGGTCGTGCTGGGTTGTTGTCCGTTCTGGGGTGGTGTTCGTGCTGGGGTGTGGTCGTGCTGGGGTGGTGGCCGTGCTGGGTTGTGTCGTGCTGGGAGCGGTGGGTCGTGCTGGGGTGGGTTCGTGTGGGTCAATCTATAGCATCATACGTACATAAAACATCGGTGCAGGGGGGGGACAGCAGGGGGGGTTACATCCTCGACAAACTCTGGGGCGGAGGCAAGCGTTTCGCTCGAGACATCCTCACCACGAAAGACCTAAGTGCCTCGCACCCTGTGATTTATCGATCGGGATTTCAAAAACAAGCGTTTCGCTCGAGACATCCTCAAACATAATTTCGCCGGCCTCCTTCGACCTCGATATTTATCAGGGAAAAAATTCGCCGGCCTCCTTCAAGTTGGGCACCGGGGACATGTTTACATACTAAAAGAGAAACCTGGGCCTATGCCCTTTCCGGGGCAAAAAACAAACGAAGTAGTCGAGACATCATCGAAATTCCTTCGCGCGGGGCGCTTTCCGCGTCGCGGTCGGCTCTGCAAAACGAGCGTTTCGCTCGAGACATCCTCGGCAAACTCTGCGGAGCAAGCGTTTCGCTCGAGACATCCTCAACACACGAAAAAGTGGCCCGCACCCTGTGATTTATCGATCGGGATTTCAAAAACAAGCGTTTCGCTCGAGACATCCTCAAACATAATTTCGCCGGCCTCCTTCGACCTCGATATTTATCAGAAAAAAATCGCCGGCCTCCTTCAAGTTGGGCACCGGGGACATGTTTACATAGAAAAAGAGGACCCTGGGCCCGCGCCCTTTCCGGGAAATTAGTTACAATATCGTTTCATTACTATTTTGTTACTGTTTTTGAAGACTCCTCTTGTAGAGGGACAGGCCCGACTTAAGACTAAGGCCCTCCTGGACGCCACGCAATCAAACACACACGCGGAGAGGTCCCTCAAACTCTTGCCCGCTCCAGGTTGCCCCATATTGGACGCCACCGCACGACCAGGAGGACCAAAATTATTCACTGCGTGGGGATCCCCATATGTGCATCTCCTTGCTGGCGCTCCCTTGGTGGTGGGACTCGGTGAGGACGAATCTGGATTTAAGTGTGACTGAGCTGCCTCTCTCTCTGCTCTCTCTGCTCTCTCTGTCTCTCTCTCTCTCTCTGCCCTCTCTCTGTCTCTGCCTCTCTTTCCCTGCCTCTCTCTCTCTCTCTGCCTCTCTCTCTGCCTCTGTCTCTCTGCTCTCTCTCTCTCTGCCTCTCTCTCTGTGCCTCTCTCTCTCTGCCTCTATCTCTGCCTCTCTCTCTCTCTCCTCTCTCTCTTCTCTCTATCTCTCTCTGCTCCCTCCTCTCTCTCTTACTCTCCCTCTCTCTCTCTCGCTCTCTCTCTTCTCTTCTCTTCTCTTCTCTCTCTCTCTCTATCTCTCTCTCTCTCTCTCTTTCTCTCTCTCTCTCTCTCTCTCTCTCTTCTCTCTCTCTCTCTCTCTCTCTTTCGCTCTCTCGCTCTCTCTTGGTCTCTCTCGCTCTCTGTCGCTCTCTCTCGCTCTCTCTCTCTCTCTCTCGCTCTCACTCGCTCTCACTCGCTCTCTCTCGCTCTCTCTCGCTCTCCCTCGCTCTCTCCCGCTCTCTCTCTCTCTCTCTCTGCTCTCTCTCTCTCTCTCTCTCTCTCTCTCCCGGGCTGCCACGGCCGCAAGGGCTCCCCGGAGGGACCGGCACCCGCGCACGGGGCCCTTGCGGCAGCCGGAAGGCGGCGGTCCGCCTGCAGAGCGCCGCCTTCGGCGGTGAGCTCCGCAGGCCGCTTTAATTGTGGGCAGCGCCAAAAGACGGAGGCGTACAAGGGGAGAGGGAGGAGCGGAGGCGGCGGAGGTCGTCGGGGGGTCGTCGGACGTCGGTCGGCGGTCGTCGTCGTTGCCGCCGTGGCTGCGCTGTTGCCGTGGTTGCCAGGCCGCTGGCCCCCGATTTCAGCGCGCTCCTCGGCGGTTGCCACTGGCTGTGGCGGCGGCGCCGCCTATAGTGCAGCAGCGGCGGTGGCCGCATCGGCGCGGCTGAGGGGTCCGTCTCTCTCTCTCTCTCTCTATCTCTCCCCCTCTCTCTCTCTCTCTCTCTCTCTCTCTCTCTCTCTCTCTCTCTCTCTCTCTCTCTCTCTCTCTCTCTCTCTCTCTCTCTCTCTCTCTCTCTCTCTCTCTCTCTCTCTCTCTCTCTCTCTCTCGCTCGCGCTCGCGCTCGCGCTCGCGCTCGCGCTCGAGCTCGCGCTCGCGCGCTCTCTCTCTCTCTCTCTGTCTCTCTCTCTCTCGCTCTCGCTCTCTCCCGCTCTCTCTCTCTCTCTCTCTCTCTCTCTCCCTCTCTCTCTCTCTCTCTCTCTCTCTCTCTCTCTATCTCTCCTCTCTGCTCTCTTCGCTACTGGCTTCTGACGGAGTCTGGGTTAGGTGAGCCTGAGTGTGGGTGAGTCTGAGTATGGGTACGTCTGTGTGTGCCTGACTCTGAAGAAATGAATCTGAGTGTGAGTGAGCTTGTGTATGAGTGAGTCTGGGTGCGAGTCTGAATCCCAATGGTGCCCCTGGCAGTGTCTGGCGACTAGGAGGCCCGGGTCGACTCCTCTTTGGGAAGCCAAAATGCTGCCCCTGGCAGCGTTTGGTGACTATGAAGCCCCTGGTGGACCCCCCCTGGGGCTCCCAAATGATGCCCCTGGCAGCGTTTTGTGACCATGAGGCTCTCAAGAGATACATGTTGGGGACGCCAAACGGCAATTCTAGCTGAGGCGTCCCACCAAAATCGGCGCGAACGGGCTCGTGAGATCAGCCAGGGTGGCTCCCCCTTGGGGCTCCCAAATGATGCCCCTGGCAGCGTTTTGTGACCATGAGGCTCTCAAGAGAGACATGTTGGGGAGGCCAAACGGCAATTTTAGCTGAGACGTCCCACCAAAATCGGCGCGAACGGGCTCGTGAGATCAGCCAGGGTGGCTCCCCCTTGGGGCTCCCAAGTGATGCCCCTGGCAGCGTTTTGCGACCATGAGGCTCTCAAGAGATACATGTTTGGGAGGCCAAACGGCAATTCTAGCTGAGGCGTCCCACCAAAATCGGCGCGAACGGGCTCGTGAGATCAGCCAGGGTGGCTCCCCCTTGGGGCTCCCAAATGATGCCCCTGGCAGCGTTTTGTGACCATGAGGCTCTCAAGAGATACATGTTGGGGAGGCCAAACGGCAATTCTAGCTGAGGCGTCCCACCAAAATCGGCGCGAACGGGCTCGTGAGATCAGCCAGGGTGGCTCCCCCTTGGGGCTCCCAAATGATGCCCCTGGCAGCGTTTTGTGACCATGAGGCTCTCAAGAGATACATGTTGGGGACGCCAAACGGCAATTCTAGCTGAGGCGTCCCACCAAAATCGGCGCGAACGGGCTCGTGAGATCAGCCAGGGTGGCTCCCCCTTGGGGCTCCCAAATGATGCCCCTGGCAGCGTTTTGTGACCATGAGGCTCTCAAGAGATACATGTTGGGGAGGCCAAACGGCAATTCTAGCTGAGACGTCCCACCAAAATCGGCGCGAACGGGCTCGTGAGATCAGCCAGGGTGGCTCCCCCTTGGGGTTCCCAAGTGATGCCCCTGGCAGCGTTTTGTGATCATGAGAGAGTGTGAGTGTGAGTGAATGTGACTGTGAGTGAGTCTGAGTGAGAGTGAGTCTCATCTTATCCTATCGAGTCATATCTTATCTTACCTTTTTTACCCTCTATCGTATCTTATCTTGAAATCTCTTATCTTGTCTTAGCTTATCTTATATCAACTCATCTTATCGCAGCATATCTTGTCTTATCTTATTACTCCATAGGCTGTCTTATCTTATATATTATCCTACCTTGTCATATATCTTATCTTACCTTATCATGTATCGTGCTATCTTATCTTATATTGTAGTATCTTTTCTTGTCTTGTCTTATCTGGTGATTAACATTGGGAGGAGGGAGGCGCGAGCGGGAGGAAGGAGTCCGCGCGTGGGAGGCGTCAGAGTAATAACAAGAACCCAAATCCTTAGGATATGGGGAAAAGAGGCCGCGAGGACGGCCCAGGAGCCCCACGGCGTCTCCCAGAATCCAAATCGTGTGTGTGTGTGTGTGTCTCTCTGTGTCTGTGTGTGTTTGTGCGTGTGTGGGTGGGTGGGTGGGTGGGTTGGTGGGTGGGTGGGGGGTGGGTGGGGGGGTCAAAGGGGGGGAGTCCTTTTCCTCCTCCTCCTTCTCCTCCTCCTTTATCTCCGCCTGCTCCTCCGCCTCCTCCTTTATCTCCTCCTCCTCCTCCTCCTCCTCCTCCTCCTCCTCCTCCTCCTCCTCCTCATCCTCCTCCCCCTCCTGGTCGTCGTCGATGTCTTTCAGGGTCGGCGGCACTGGCCGTCAGGCCTTCAGAATAATGTGAAACAACTATGTGCGTTCAATGCTCTTTGCCAATCCCAGGTTTTGCCTCCAATATATCGAATCATCGTTTCGAGGCTGGCTCCCAAAGTCGGCCCCAAGGTGGTCCCAGGAGGCCCCAAACTGCCGCCCAGACCACCCAGCATGGCCCTGGGAGGCCCAGAACCGTGGCTCTCATATGCCCCAACGATGGGCCGCAGAGAACTCAAAAGGCAGACCCAAGGCTGCCCGAGATGGCCCGAAGATGGCCCAAAGGCTCCAGGATGCCCCCGCCAGCTGGGCCCCTGAGGAGGAGGAGGAGGAGGAGGAGGAGGAGGACGACGACGAGGAGGAGGAGGACGAGGAGGAGGAGGAGGAGGAGGGGGAGAGAAAGGAGGAGGGAGGAGGAGGAGGAGGAGGAGGGACGCTGAGGGAGGAGGACGAGGACGAGGACGAGGATGGGGAGGAGGAGGAGAGAGAGGAGGAGGAGGAGGAGGAGGAGGGGAAGGAGGAGGTGGAGGAGGAGGAGGAGGAGGAGGAGGAGGAGAGGAGAGAAGGAGGAGGGAGGAGGAGGAGGAGGGGAGGAGGAGGAGGAGAGAGGAGGAGGAGGGGAGGGGAGGAGGAGGAGGAGCGGGCCCCACGACACCCAGGAACTCCGACATCGCCACGGGCGGGCGGCGTATGGCCCGAGGGGGCGGCGGGGCAGCGGCGCCGCCTCTCGGGATGTCCGGCCGCTGCCCGCCTGCCTCCTCCTCTTCCTCCTCGTTCTCCTCCTCCTCCTCCTCCTCCTCCTCCTCCTCCTCTTCATTCTCCTCCTCAGCCTTCTCCTCATTCTCCTCCTCTTCATCCTCCTCCTCCGCCTCCTCCTCCTCCACCTTCGCATCCTCCTTCCCTCTGCATGTGTCGGTTGCGAGCGCGCCGTGTTGCCGCAAGATGATATGAGATGCTCCTCGATGGTCCTTGCCGTGACAAAAGAAAACACGTCCGAGCGATGCCAAGGTGTCTGTGGCCAGCAGCGATCAGTGTCTGGTCAAGACCTCGAGAAGGTTCCTGCCCTTGGGAGCTACTCTGCAGGCAATCCCTCCTTTCGCCTCCACGCCAATCTACGGCCCCAAGACGGCCACCAGACTACCCCAAAGACGGCTTTGAGAGCCCCACGGAGGTCCCAAGACGGTCCAAAAGGGACCGGAGGTGACCCGAGGGTGCTCCAAGATGGCCCACGATGGCGTCAAGATGACGTGTGAGGCTCCCAAATCGCTTCAATAGGGCCAAGTTGACCCCCAAGATGGCCCCGCGAACACAAAATCGTAAATTTCCCTTCGGTGTTTTAGGAATGTACAACTCTGGCCTTCTAGGGCTTTAAAGCCCAACAGGCCCCCAAGATCGACCCAAGAGGCTCCCAAAAGGGCCACAGACGGTTCAAGACGGTCCCAAGACGTACCAGTAGGCCCCGAAAAGAACCAAAGGCCCCCAAGGGGGCCCAACAGGGGTGGGCAAAGCGAAGGGGCCTTCGGAGTCCGTCCCATAACTATTACCCCCAAAACCTCAACATGCCCACAAGAGGTACTCGGCGGCGACCAAGAGTCCCCCAAAAAGCCAAAAACGCATCTTTAAGAGATCCACGAAATTCTCCCGAGAGACGCCGGGAAGCCTCCCGAGAGACCATAGGATGCCTCCCATAGAGGCCTCTGTCCACAACCCAGGCACGGTGGCGTGTGTGGCTGAAAGCGACTAGACACTCCGAAGAAGCCGTCAAGCAACCCCCGATAAGGATAGCCAGCATGCGGGCACCGTCACAACTCTCGATGCTGCGCGCCACTTGGCCAAACAGCCAGGCATCGGCATGTGATGCGTCTCCGTGCCACCGTGTCCGCTGGTACAGTCAACCCATGCAATAAGGAAGCATGATAAGGATGCAAGGGCCTTGGAGGGCCATGTCGACACCTTGCTAGCGGGGCGCGGCCAGCGGACGCGGCAAAGGATGGGCCGAAGGAAAAGGATGAACGGGTAACCTTGGAAAGTCGCTCATCCTTACTACACGTGGTAGACTGTAGAATGCCAAGTGCTGGCTGGCAATGCTTCTGTAAGTCTCGTAAGCCCCCCGAAGTATTCATGGCCTTCCACAACACGCAACCATCCTTTAAAACTAAACTACCGTTTGCTAGCTCTTGGAAAACCGAGCCACAGCCTGTACGAGCGGTGCTCCGCGGGGATCGTTCAACCTTAAACGGGCGGCCGTTTCCGCAGAGTCAGAACGTCCGATTCGCTGGCGGCGTTTGATAGGGAACGCCGGCGGCAAGGTCGCCGCCGGTCGACACGACGCGAACCTGCAGTAAGCCCCCCCCAAGCTCAGCCAAATGCTTCCCCGCCTTCCGAGGTCTCCTCCTCCTCCTCCTCTTCCTCCTTCTCTCTTTGTCCTCCTCCTCCGCCTCCTCCTCCTCATCATCCCCCTCCTCCCTGGCCGCCCAGCGCCCCCCAAGTGCCCTCCCAGGCCCTCCAAAGCCTCAACGACGGCTCGGGAGGAAGGCCACCAGGGCCGCCAAGATTGCCCACCGCTGCCTGGCAAAAACGACCCAGCAGCCCCTCAGCACCGCCCCCCTACCTCCCAATAAGCCTCCAAGAGGAGACGCTCTCCAGGGGGGGGGCCTCGAGATGACCAGAAGATAGCCTGGCGAAAAGCCGAACCCTTTTTAAACAGGTGGCGGCTGTAAACAAAGCCGCTCAACGCCATGCGGACGCAGCCACCGGGGCCTTGAGAAAGGTTCAGATCTCAACCGGACGCGTGAGATCCCAACCGGACGGTTCAGATCCCAACCGTCAAGGACACGTGGGACGCGTGAGATCCCAACCGCTTTGGAGCCTCTGAAAAGCTCCAACCTCTGCAAGGTTCTGAGAGCCACTGCGAGCCTCTGAGAGATTCTGCGAGATTCTGAGAGATCCTGAGAGATTCTGAAAGATTCTGAGAGATTCCGAAAGATTCTGCAAGATCCTGAGAGATTCTGAGAGATTCTGGAAGATTCGGAGGAATTCTAAGAGATTCTGAAAGATTCTAAGAGATTCTGATAGATTCTGAGAGGTTCTGAGAGCTTCTGAGAGATTCTGAGAGATTCTGAAAGATTCTGAGAG
>CAUYUJ010006336.1:210000-212500 GCA_963575745.1 Prorocentrum cordatum | reverse complement strand
CTACGACGACGACGACGAAACCTACGACTTCCTCTCCAGCAGCTACGACTACTACTGCTACTACTACTACTGAAACTACTACGACTACGACCACTACTGCTACTACTACTACCACTACAACTACAACTACAACTACAACTACAACAACTACTACTACTACTACTACTACTACTTCTACACTCCTACTACTACTACTACTACTACTACTGCTGCTACTGCTACTGCTACTGCTACTGCTACTGCTACTGCTACTACTACTACTACTACTAATACTACTACTACTACTACTACTATTACTACTACTACTAGAACTACTACTACCACTACTACTACTACGACTACTACTACTACTACTACGACTACTACTACGACTACTACTACTACTACTACTACTACTACTACTACTACTACTACTACTTCTACTACACATACTACTATTAATGCTACGACTGCTGCTGCTACTACTACTACTACTAATACTACAACTACGACTCCGTCTACTACTACAGCTGCTCCACAATCACACCCCTGATTAAGCGGCCCCGGGGGCCGGTATATTAAGGCGCCTTTTTCCAAAAAGGGGGTGAAGGCGGAAAAATCAAGGCGGTTTCGCGAGACCGAAGCGAAGGGGGGGCCAGAGAATTATGGCGCTTTTTGAATGGCCATTTTGGGCAAGAGGTTTGAAACTGACCTTCAGGATGGCCCCTAAGAAACTGAACATATGTTTCAAGACCGCACTCGACGGCGATCATGGTGCCGGTGGTGATCTCAAGTGTGAACATGACGGTGATGATAGTGATGGTTATGGTGACAGCGGTGACACCTGAACCACAGCATCACATTCAAGATCATGGTGTTCATCGTGTTGATCATACTTGTCGACGTCGCAAACCGACAGAGATCTGATCACTACTGCAGTCACCACAGCCCCATCATGTCCACCAGATTAACTACAACGCTCAACTTTCCCAAAGGGGGGGTCGGAATATTAAGGCGCCTCCCGTGGAGGGGGGGCCGGAGTATTAGTGTGCCGAAGCAGGGAGGGGGCGGTATTTTAGGGGGGGCCGTGTAATAAGGGATTTGGAATATTGCGATTACTACGTATACGACCACTCTTCGGGTGAAACGGAGGTTGGGTGGTGGAAAAGAACAACCAATTGTTGGCAAGTGCGATGGGTTTAATGATGACGATGCTGGTGACGCGCCTTCGAAGCAGCGACGACTTGTGATGAGGATGTTGCGCTGCGATGTAATGTCACGATCGTCCCCGCATTCGATCGAACGATCAGCCTTAGTGCCAATGGATTCAGCGATCGATACTAGTGTGCTCGCCCCAAGGGAGATCGCCATCCCGGCGAGATAATCACGACCCAGGGGACGTCGCCTACCTGCGCATCCGACAGCGCGACCACACCAAATGCCACAATCAACCGTGCAGTCGATCTCCCTTTTGATGTCTATCCCATCCTAACGGTCACATTACCGTTGAGTCGGGCGTGTCCCCCTACAGGGAGATTTTCGACGAAAAATAAAACATACCCCACAAATACTCCAAGAAGGTCAAAAAATATTCAAAAATAGTCCCCAGGCTATTTTTGCAGTATTTTTTGAATATGTTTGGGGTATCTTGTAATTTTCGTCGAAAATCCCCCTGCGGGGGGACAGGCCCGACTTAATACTGCCGATATCCCCGTCGACTTCGCTATCGATACCGAGGCGGGACACCCCCGGCCACCGCCCGCCCACCGCCGACGGAACACCCACGGGACGCCAGCGGGACACCGGCGGGACCCCACACGGCCCCACGGCACGACGACGCCCCGAGCCACCGCGCGCCCGCCCCGGGCGCAGGGGCGGCCCACGGCACCCGACTCGCCCCAGCGACGGAGGGTCACTCCTCTCGTGCGCCCAGCTCTCGCTCTCTCGGTCACTCCTCTCGGTCACTCCTCTCGGTCACTCCTCTCGTGCGCCAGCGCAGCCCTGCTTCTCCCGCACGCATGACACGAACACGAAGCCGAAGCCGATGTCCAGGTGGGGGGCTCTCCGTTCCACTGCGATCCAACCAACCCCCCCCGCCTCCGACGCATAAAAGTACACAACAGATACAGACATACGCGACTACCACACCATAATGCGTCTTGCAACTGGCCAGAGCGCGAGAAACAATGATAGAAATTCTAAGAATCCGCTTGCTTTTGCAACAAGCTCGGCCATCAGCCGATCAACTCCTCTAAATCTGCGTCCGCAAGGCCACCCATCCTACGAGCCAAAAAGAAAGCCCGTAGCAGGCGTCAAGCTGGGGGAACACACGATAGCCGATAGCATGCAGCTACTGCACGGTCAACAATCCTGGAGAGCGACGTTCATGGGATTAGGCGGGCGATGAGGCCAGTGCCGCGCGTATCCCTGAAGTCGAGATCCACCCCCGCGGGCGCGAACGTTCCCCCCCCCTCCTCTCACCCCCCCTTCCCGCGTTTGATCGGCGGGAGGGGGGGTCTGG
>CAUYUJ010006336.1:110000-205000 GCA_963575745.1 Prorocentrum cordatum | reverse complement strand
TAACTCCCCCAGAGCCGACCAGAAGAAGAAGGGCGATAGTGTACAGACGAGTCGTCCCCCCAAAGTGTTGGAAACGCTTCGGCCGCGCGGGGGCGTCCTTGGGAGGCTCCGTGGCGACTTGGAGCGTCGTTGGACGGTTTGGGGGCATCTTGGAAGCGAGTTGGAGGCTAGCCTGAGACATCTTGGGGTACCTTGCGAGATATCGGAAGCCCTACTAGGCTATAAGGGCAATGCTGGAGCCATCTTGGACGCTCTGACCGATCGCGGTGGGAGGGATCCAAACCCAGGGGAGGGGATAGGGGGAGGGTCAAAATACCCACCAGCCACAAGCCGTCTCGCTCACTCCCACCCGCCCTGGCAACGCACAAGTAGCACGCGAGTCACCTTACTCAGAGGTCGTCGTTGGATGGTCAGCTACGTGGAGTCGATACAGGCGCCAGGTGCGCGACGCTGAGGAGGTCAGCCACGAGTCCTAAACGCGCCACGCGCACCAGGTGCGCCAGGCGCCCAAGCGTGCCAGGATCGCATCGTGCGCCAGACGCGCCACATGCTCAACATGCTCCAAATGTGCCGCGTGCTCCAGCCGCGATAGGTGCGCCACGTGCGCGACGCGCGCAGAGTGTGCCAGGTGCGCCAGTGCACGCGACCACACACATCACAAAGCACATCGACCCCTCACATCCCTGTCAAAACCGTGCTGCACCATGACGACGGGATGCTTGCATTGGTTTTTGACAAGGGGGTAGGCCTGCGCGCACCCGGCAATACCCAGACCCCCAGCCGTCCATGTCAAACTCACACAGCAAAATATCGCGGGGGGAGACCGTTCATGGTGCATAATGTTGCCGCATGTGGGATTTGTGTTGGACAGGGGTGGCGGGATGAGGGGTGGGCATTGGCCCTTGTTGGGGCCCAAACGGAGTGGGGGACGGGGTGCGTATCAGTAAAAACAATAATACACCCTCTCCGAAACGAAGATGGGAGTTGAAGTAACGAACTCGCTGAACAACCTACGCCCTGAAGGGCTGGTGGGATTCGGATGTCCCTCCCTGACATGGTCCGTCAAGTTGTCGTCCCCACCGCCCCGGGCACTGGGCAACTGGGGCGGATGAGGTACGAGGAACAGGTCTGGGAGAGGGAAGGATGGTAGGGCAGGGGGGCGGGAGAAGAGAAGCGGGGGAGGAGGAGGAGGAGAAGGACAGTTCCCTCCCCGCTCCTGAACTCCTCCTCATCCTCCTCGTCGTCCTCCTCCTCCTCGTCATCTTTGCCCACCTCGTCTCCCTCCTGCATCCGCCTCCTACCCTCCCCATCCCCCTCCCTCCCTCCCTCCCTCCCTCCCTTCCTCCTCCTCCTCCTGGTTCCTGGTTCATGATGGCTAAAGAGATCCACGATCGCAGCCTGTTCCTCCTCTTCCTCCTTCTGCCCCTCTGTGAGCGTCAATCCTCCTGCTCATCCGTCCTCCTCCTGAGCCTCCTCCTCCTCCGCCTCCTCCTCCTCTACATTTCTCCTTCCCCCGCTTCACCCGCTCTCCCGACCGCGGACCTGGAAGCTGATCGTCATGCCATCGATCTGCACGTGCGCCTCGCGGCGGTCCGGGGGCGCGAGCTGCCGCGCCCGCCCCCGCCCCCCCCTGGCCATGAGTGCCTCCCGCGTGCACTCCCAGCCTTGGCCCATCACCCAGACGTCACTGTTTTGCTTCAACTGGCGTCCAACATTCACCCATCGGGGCTCGAAATTCCTGCCGTGAGTTCCAGCGTTTTTTTTTGTATCACGGGCAACATAATGCGCACACTTGCCACATACTCTGGAAATAAAGGCCCATACCATTGCTGGATCGCTGGAAGGCGTCCTGAACCGTCCGCACTGCCTGATCCGCAAGAGCAGCACGAATGAACCAGTTGATCGGCTCCGCGAGTGGACCTGCTCGGAGCGTTCATAGGGGCCTCGCCGTGACCAAGTCGATGAGCTGGATGGCGTAGCCGTTGACGACGGACGAGCTTGAGGAGGACAGGTCGGTGAGCCTTCTTGTGCAAACTCGTCTGCACCTGAACTCCTCAATATCCCTCCGCGCTGAATCGTCGAGGCCAACAACAGCTATTGTAGAACCGCCTGTCCCGCCGCGGAACGTAACTTGATCAGGGGTCGCCAACACAGTCGATGATAACATCGGAAAATTCAGACTGATCCAAGACAAGCCCTGTCATAGTCCAATCACCTCCAATGATGCATGGTGTACTCGCGCGGGACACGATCCTTCCAACTGCTGCCAGAGCTTCAAGATGCTGACCACTGGCGCCGATGGCGTCCTTCGGGTAAACCTTGAGGATGGTGAATCAGATCGAACCATCCCGGAGAAGGGAGGAGCAGGAGGAGGAGGAGGAGTAAGAGGACGAGGAGGCAGATCCCGTCGTAAATCGCGCTGGTATCACAGAACATGGCAATCCTCTGTTGGCGGTTCAACCGTGTGGTGATTCCAAATGCGTGATCGGTGAGAAACCAATCTGTTGCATTGACACCGTGTGTAGGCTGCAATTCTCTGCGCCCGATTCTCCCGTGTCGACCTGCCACCACTAGCATTGAATGTGGCAATCGTGCAGGTTCGGTGTCTTGCGCAGTCACTGGAGGTGGAGCACAGCCTCATCACTGTTGAGTCTGATGCCGATCACCGTGATGCCGTCACCCATGCCGTGGTGTCCCCACCGGGTTCACGAGCCTCTGCGGCGATCTCCGCGAAACTAGCTTCCCGCACTCGTGCAGGAACTGCTGCCCGGCTGGCGCCGTGTCAGCAAGGTCGCGCTTGTGGTGCTGCTCAACCGAGCTGGAACTGCCCCTTCCGAGGCTGGTCACTGTCAGGAAAACTGTCATCACCAGGGACTGGGGATCTTCACCGCGCGCCGCTCAGGCAGCTTGGACCAAACCTCAGTGTCAATGGATGTCTTGAGCTCATTTGAGCTCGGGCTCGTCAGTCTCGTCGGGTTTAACGTTGGGGAAGCCAAACGAAGCAGCAGGTGTAGCCAGTTTCTAGCCAGTGTGAAGATTTGGCCTCGCCGCCACCTCAGACTGAATTGGCATGCTTCTTGACCTCCTCCTGCAGATCTCCCACCTCTACATTCCTAGCCTCCAACGTACATGTTACGCAATGCTCGCTTGCAACCTCTTGAGCTGCGCCTCCTTCTCTGAGATCTCCCTTGGCCAACCGATCACACGACGGCTTGGCTATAGACGGGTCCTGAATGGCAGGACGGTGCGCCACCGCAACAGGTTGTAATTCCTTCTGCGTCTTTCTGATGGTGTCGACGGAGGATGGAGCAGGATGGGGGGGCAGGAGGAGGAGGAGGAGGAGGAGGAGGAGTAAACGGGAGGGATGAGGAACGAGGAGGGGAGACGCAGGAAGAGGACGAGGAAGGGGAGGGGAAGGGCAACGGAGGCGGGGTCCCATCCTCCCTTCTCCTCTTCCTTTCCCCGCCGCGAGGAAAGGCGGAGGAGAAGGGTGGAGGGGGAGGAGGAGGGGGGGGGCCCAGTCGAGGGGGGGGGGGGCATGAGGAGGGGGGAGGGGGAGGAGGGGGCATGAGGACGGAGAAAGAAGAAGAGGAGGAAGAGGAGGAAGAGCAACACTACCAGGACGGCCACCACCACGATCACGACGGCGACGACGACGACGACAGCAGGTATCCTCACTGGGGTCGTCTCCGTCGCTGTGCTCGAAGCGGAGGGTGCGGTCGCAGATCTGGGCGGCGGGGCTTCAGAGAGGCGCCGACCCCTGAGGCGAGGGCTCCTCCTCCTCCTGTTCCTACTCCTCCTCCTCCTCCTCCTCCTCCTGTTCCTCCTCCCCATCATCATCGTCGTCATTCCTTCCTTATTGCGTCTTCCTCCCTGCACTGCGCTGCACATCCCCATCGAATCCTCGCAGACTCTCACGACCTCTGCCTAGGACTGGCGGGGCACGCCCTTCAACAAACCGCCCGGGATCTACTGCTGAGCATCGCCGCGTGCACCGTGCCAGTGCACGGTGCACAGAAAGCACGCGCTCGGAACGCCCCATGAACGCAGGAAGCAACAACCCACCGCCCCCCCCCAAGACCGCCTGGCACCCCCAGGTGGTCTCAGCAGGTGGAGGGGGGAGGGGGCCTCCAAGGAGCCGAGGAGATTCGAACCTAACACCGGGGGAGGAGGTGAATGAGGGACGGGACGGGAGCGAGGAGTGCGGAGCGAGGATGGAAGGGGCAAGCGAATGGAGGAAGGAGGGCGGGGAGGAGGTGAGCGGGTAGGGTGACGAGGGATAGGAAGAGGAGTAGCGACAAAAGATGCTGGGGGATGGAACCCTCACCCCCAATCCCCGCAGCGCCCCCGAAGGAGCGCCACAACCGCACCTAAATGCGCTATTCCAGTGACCCCAAACGATCGGGGGCATCTTGGGGGGAGGCCCGCCGCGCTCGAGAAATCCCCCCAAACCGCTCGGATTTCTTACCCCCCACCCCGGTCCCGGCAGCACCCTCCAGGGCCTCCGAAAGAGCTCCCGTGGGGTCCCGAGGAGCGCCGCGGGAAGGGGCGCCGCGCTCGAGACGTCCCCCATAACCCCGGTCCCAGCAGCAGCCCCTACCCCAGTTCCGGCAGCACCCCACAACCCCCACCCCAGTCCCGGCAGCACCCCCCACCCCAATCCCCGGGGGCCTCTTGGAGACCTCCTGGGAGCCGCTTGGAGGCCCCCAGGAGGCCTTGGCAGCCTCGGAAGACCTCGGAAGCCCTCCGAAGCCCCGGTAGGCCCTGGGAGGCCCTCGGAACCCCAGGACCCAGGACCTCCCAAGGACCCCCAAGGCGTTGCAGGAAAACAACTAACGAGTGACCAGCACTTCCCCACCGTCAACATCCGAACATCAGATCCCTCCATTTACCTCACCTCCTTATCCCAACCTCGGATCACTCTTCGCCCTCCTCAAAACTTCCATATCCACCACCAGGATGGGATGAAAGAATGAGGAGGGGGAGGACGAGGAGGAGGGGGATAGATGAGAGGGAAGGGCGAGGAAGAGGAAGAGGGGAGAAAAAATGAAAGGATGAGCGTGGAGTTGGGCAACGCGCGCGCAAGCCAATGCAATGCAACGCAACGCCATGCAATACAACCCAATGCAATGAACGTTTTTTTGGCCCTGGGGGATTTTTTGGAACCCAGCGACGTTACCGGGGAGAGGGGTATGTTATCCTGTAGTGACTTCGTGGGAGACCATGTCAGGTGCCGTTTTGAAGTCCAATGCAGCAACCCATACCTGGAGTTGCGGAACTCACGCGCCTTCTCCTGGGTTCTAGCCGGGGTCAACGTAACATTCCAACATGGAATCCCAACCCTTTGTAAACAACGATTGGGAACGTGGTTGTGGGAAAAAGGCACAGAAATAAGGAAATTCAGCGCTAGCGCCAACTCTCCAAATTTGAACATCACGCTTGATTGGCGCGGTGCGCCGTGCTGCCCGTGACACTGCCATCAAACACCTGTAGCGCATGCCCGAAGACCCCTCCTTCGTATGTCATCATTCCAGCTGCCATTCCACCGGTGACCCTACTTTTACGGTTCTTGTGCTGAGGCGCTCATGCGTCACCGAAAAGCAAAATGGCATCGCGCTCCAATGTCAACGCGACTTGGAGGAATCGACATCTGGATATTTGATTTGTAACTGCAGCAGCAAATCGAAGTCTGCAAAATACATCGGCCATGCTTTGACTTTCGTGAACCTGCTTCCCAAGAACTCATTGCTTCGAATATGAGTTGCGACGCTGATCACACTGATTCTGCGTGGCCCCGAGAAGTAAGACTCCCACCAGCCCTTTGGGCCTAGGTGATTTTGCGAGATCCCTCTTTCCCTCCCAAAGCCCTCTTCATCCCCCTCCCCGCCCTGTGTTACTTGTGGCGGGCCGCGATGGGTCAGAGGGTCCGTGTTCTCCCAAGGTGGTTCCAAGAGGGCCTCCGATGCTCCAAGGTGGCTTCCAAGGCGGCTCATGACAACCGAAAAGGGTTCAAGATAGCGTCCGATATACGGTGGGGCATTTTTTGATCCTAGCACCCTGGGGCTTCTCATGCACAGACAAATTCAGATGCCGTCTTACGGCCCCACAACAGTGTTGGCGCGAGCCCGCAGCCCGCCAGGCCCGACCACGAAGCGCAGCAGACATCACTCCGCGCTTTGGCCGACTTCTGGCCTGGGGTCCACCATCCTGGCCACTCTGGCGGCCCTTCCTCGCTCCTGAGCCTCAGCAGCGCCGGCAAAGCCGAAGGAGCCCAGGGCTCCCTCGAGCCCTGGGCGAAACCACCTCCCTGGGGCAGGCGGGGCGGGTGCCCGCTCCCGCACCTCTGGGGGCTCCACGGCGGGGGCTCTGGAGCCTAAAGGGGCCACTGGGCCCTCAATGCCCTCAGGGCCCGCGACCGTGCCGAGCGCCTCAGCCCACCTGGCACGGGTGGCCGCTGTGGGCCGAGCCAACTGGTCGATCGGCTGCTTGGATTTCCCAGGCAGAAGCGATTTCGCGAAATCGTTTCGCGCCTGCGCCCTGGAGCCCTTGTTGGCCCTGGGGTCGTCAGCGCGCTGGGCCCCGCTACAGGCCTTGGCTAGGCCTCTGTGGCAGTACTGGGGTTTCATGCAATACATCCAGCACGCCACACAAACCAAAAACTCAGGGCCTTCACCACCTGAAACGCGGGATTCCCGAAGACGGTGGCCGTTGACCTCCCAGACCCCCGACTCGACAGGAACGGAGGAAGGAGGGGGAGGAGGCCTCGACACAGCCGACGGGGGCGGGCTCTGTGCGCCCGCGGCCGCGGGCGCTGCCCGCTCCGCCTTCTCAGCGCGGCGGCGCTGGACAGCGCGAAGCAAGGCCGCCGACGCGCTCGACTCTTCCGCGGCTGGATCACTGGGCCCGACGGGCCCGTCGCCTGCCTCCTTCCTCTTGCGGACCTTCTTGTCGCCCTGGTCCTGGGCCTGGGCTCCCGAGCTGGCCGCCGCTGCCGACGCCAGCGCTGCGGCCGCCCCCAAGGCCGCCAAGCCGCCAGGGCCGCGGGCAGCCGACTCCTCGGCCCCCAGCAGCTGCCCCAGGACGGGCGTCGAGACGAAGGGGTCCAGGTCTACGAGGTCGAGGGAGGTGAGCGGCCAGGGGTCCCTGAGCCCCGACTCGGTGATGTGCACCTCGAGGGCCGCCGCGCACCTGGCCACCTCCTTCGCCCGAGCTAGGCAGCCCTCCAGCATCAGGGCGTCATGCTCCGCGATGGCGTGGAAGGCCGCTCCTTCCTTTGCCCTGGTGTCGGCGCGCCTGCTGCCCAAGAGCTCGAAGAGGGTGAGCTCACCGTCCCGCACCGCGGCCTCGGTGCGGTGGGCGGGCACGTGGCGTATGTTGACGCCCTCCGCTGCATCGCCCACCCTGGCCCACGCGTGGGCGTGCTGGGAGCTGGGGCCGCAGGCCTTGGCCAGGTTGGAGGCAGCCTTCACCGTGCTCAAGCAGTCGCTGAGAAGCGTGTAGTTCCCGATGATGTCGACGAGGCCGATGGCGGCGGCGAAGTCCTCGCCCGCCTTGGCCGTCTGCGACGGGAGGTCGCTGGGGGGCGCGGCGCCCCACGCCTCGGCGATGAGATCCCCCTCGGGCCCGTAGACGATGACGGCCCAGCCCGCGCCCCTGACGTGCGGGAAGTCCCCGTTCAGGCACGAACCGTCGGTGAAGACGAAGGACCCGTCGGGCACCGCCAAGATGCCGTCACCCCACCCGCAGGATCGCCGCGCCCAACTGTCATCCCAGGCTGGCCTGGCCACGAGGAGGCTGATGTCGGCGAAGAGCCCCTGACTGAAGAGCTCGTCGAAGGGGGGCCCCATGCGGTGGGCCTGCTCCGCTGCCTGCCTCACCTGGTACGGGCAGTAGTCCCGCCCCCAGGCCGCCCAGGCTGGGCACGCGTGGTGCCTGTGGTGCATCGTCCCAGGGGCGGCGCCGCAGAGCCTGCACAGCGGGTCTATCTCTCGCCCATGCCTCGCCAGTCGGGCCTGGGGCCAGCTGGCCAGCGACGCCAGTCGTCTCAAGCAGCCTTTGTGGTGCGCCGTCCAGGTTTCCGACCCCTTGGCGCCGAGGAGCTGGTTGATCGGCGCCCACCACGGCGGCAGCCGCCACTGCCAGAAGGTCTCGGGCCTGCTGGCGTACTCCTCGAGCGACGCCGCCTGACGCGTGTCCTCCTTGACCCTGGCTGCGAGGAAGGCGGGCGAGAACCTCATGACATCGAACTCGCTGCCCGCCCTGTCGGTCAGGACGCGTCCGCCAGCGCTGAGGCCCCAGCCGACCCGCCCCAGCGTGGGCACCAGCGCCGAGACGGGGTCGCGCACCGCGGCCCACGGCCTCTGCATCGAGGCCAGTCGGCTGCTGTCCCTGAGGCAGGCCTGCACGGCGGCAGGGGAGGCCTGGCCAGACCAGCTCATGGCCACGAACGCCTGGACTGCCAGGCCCGTCGCGATCACCAGCGGATCCTGCCTCCAGCCCTGGGGCGCGCACTGCAAGCAGAAGGTCAGCGCCGCGCCCGTCGGCAGGTTGCAGGCGGCTTTCGCCGCAGATGCCCTGAGCGCCCTCATGCGCCCAGGCGGGGCGCCGTTGATGGCAGAGCCCCACAGGGCCTTGGCGGCGGGGCCTGCCCTCTGGATCTTGGCCTGCCTCATCCCCGAGCCGAAGATCCTGGTGAGGTTGTTGCCTTGCCGCAGCGCCGCCAGCTCCCTGGCCACCTGCGTCTCGGCCCTGCGGTGGCCGCCCGCCGTCGCATCTCCTCCAAGGTCGCGGTGGCCAGTGACGAAGGCTTCGTCGGCGAGGACCCAGTCGGCGTGCTGCTGCAGCTCTCTCTTCAGACTCACCGAGGAGGCCAGCGCCTTGGTCTTTCCCCAGTTGATGGGGAGCCGCTTGTCGCCCAGCAGTGTGGCGACGCCCTTCGCGAACCTGGCGATCTGCTCGACGACCAGCCTGCGCGCGCCGATGCCGTGGCCCGAGATGTCGTCAATCACGTTGACCACCCTTCCAATCGGCAGCAGCTTCCTCGACTTCAGCAGGAGGTCGTACAGCATGATCCTCGCCATCGTCGTCGCGCAGGAGCATCCAGCAATGACGGTGTCGTCGATGACCAGCTGCTCGCTGAGTGCTAGGTCGGCCCTGGCCCTGCGGGGGCCCGAGTACAGCACGCACAGCGCCTGGATCAACCCAGTGTTGAAGTCGCAGCCCCGCGCCGCGTCGAGGAGCAGCCCGTGGCTGATCTGTTCGTAGAACTTGCTGATGTCGAAGTAGACCGACGCAGCCTCGAAGTTCTTCTCGCGCGCCAGGCCGAGCAGGAGGTTGTGGATGCAGGCCGCCCTGTCACAGCTGGTGTCCGAGTCTGCCCCCCAGTACTCGGGGAGCTTGTGGTCCCGCTCCCAGCCCGCGCAGTACTTGCGCCTGATGCGGCTCCAGATGCGCAGCCACATGCAGAGGGGCCCGATCGGGCGGCGGCCCCCGCCGGGCTCCCCCAAGAAGACTATGATCGTGGTGAACAGCTCCGACGGCTTGGGGTGCCGTTCCCAGGCTGTCAAGATCTCCGCCAGCCTGGCCGCGCACTCCCTGCCTAAGCTGAGGATGAGCCTGGGGTGGAAGGCGTCCCATCCCAGCGCCGTCTTCCTGGGAAAGGTCTTCGCCGCTGCCAACACGTCCTCCGCCGTGATGGCGTCCAGTCCCAAGGGCTCGTCCCAGTTCTCGGGGCGGACGCTGACGGAGCCCTCCTTGAGCCAGAGCGCCTTCCACTCCTGAAGGATCCTGTCCAGGGCCTGCTGCCCGACCAGCGGGACTGGAGGGGCCTCCCCCTCGCCAGGGCCGAGGATGGAGCAGGTCTCGAGGTTGGCCAGCTTGCTGATCGCGTGGGCGCCCTTGCCGTTCCCACTGAGGGCCTCGGCCATGAAGTCCTTCCGGCGCTGCCTGGCGAGCTTCACGCCCTCCCTGCGCTTGACCTCCGTGGCGGCGCCGATGGCCTGGAGGAAGATGTTGCCCTGCTGCGAACTGTCCGAGATCTCCGCCAGCATTGCCGCCATCTTGGTGCCGCCGAACATCTCGCAGCCCTCTGCCTCGAACTTGGGGACCAAGTCTAGGGCGGCCGCCTGCAAGCGCTTGACGCGCTTGCGGTGCCTAGGCGAGGGGTGGGGCACAGCCGCCGCGGCCGCCAGCTGAGTGGCCAGGCGCCCCAAGGTAATCCAGCAGCGCGTTAGCGGGCTGGTCCTGCGCACCTCCTCCGAGCGCAGGAGGTGAATGAGCTGCTTGGGGGCCCTCTTGAGCCCTTGCGCCCTGCCTCTGTACTTGGCGCCGTCCTTGATGCCGAAGAGGTGTATCAGGCGCTCCTCAGCCTGGTCGAAGAACTCCATGATCGCCTCGTTTGGGCTCCCGCTCTCGTCCAGGAGCGGCGCCTTCCAGTCCGTCAGCGAGTCCTCCGCCTCTGGCTCTGGCTGGATCCCCTCCTGCTTAGCCGCAGGCAGCTCGAACGGCTTGGGGCCCTTCTGCACCCAGACACCTGCCTGGCTGCTTAGCTTCTCGAAGGTGAGCCTGACGGGGACGTGCGGATGCGTAGTCGTCTGCCTGAGCACCGTCACCTTCGGCCCAAGCCCCGCCAGGACGTCCGAGATCACGAAGAAGTCGTGCGTGCAATCGCCGCAGGTCGGCTCGTCGGGCGCCACTATCACCGCCCCCACCGCGCGTGGCCACCACGAGCTGCTGAGGAGGCTGGGCTCCAAGTTCCAGTCCGCCCCCGCAACGAAGGGCTCCCGCAAACCAAGGAGGAAACCCTGCAGCTCGCTCAAACGTTGGCCTCATTGAGCTTGACCGAGCACTGCAGGTACAGGCTGACGCACACCACGACCAGGTCCCCGAAGGCGACTCGCCTCGCCACGATCCTGGAGGCGTGCTGGCCCCAGACCTGGTCGATCAAGGCCACTCCACGGTGCTCTCCGACCAGCACGGCGACCCCCGAAGAGACGGCTTGGGCTGCCGTCCCTGTGCTGCGGCACTCTCCGAAGGCCGCGTTGATGCCGTTCCGCTTGCACCAGGCTCGGGCCGAGCCTTCAGCCAGCGCCGAGGTGAAGCGGGTCTCCTGGATGAGGTACACGTCGTCCCTGACCTGCGCGTCCAGCAGCTGCTCGAGGGCCGTCTGGGACTCCGCCCACGTGGAGCCGTTGATGCTGAGGAAGCTGGCGCCCTGCTGCGCCGAAGGCCGCACCAGCTTGGCCAGCTGGAGCACGGCGGCCGCGGCGGGCGCCGCCGCGCCTGCCGTCTCAGCCCGGGGCTGGGGGCGGCGCGTCGCCGCGCAGACGCGGTCCAAGGGGGGGCTCACGCCCGAGTCTGTCGCCACGCCATCCTGAAAGAGCAACCCACGATTACATATGGGCCCTCGGCTAGACTGCGGACTGCCAGTCCCTTGGCCGCGCTGCTCCTCCAGGCTCACGTTGGGCCTAGGGTCAAAGGCGCCGCGGCCGCTTGCCTGCAGCCCAGAGCGCGTCCAAGGCGTCGCGCAGCTTGCGCTTGGCCTCCTCTCGCTGCTCGGGGGCCGCTTCTCGGAGGGCTGCTGAGGCTGCGGCGTACTCCTCGCGCTTCGCCTCCCAGCCTTCTCCTCCCAGCAGCTCCATGTCGATGTCGTCTGATTCTGGCGCTGGTTTGTGCTCACCGCCTGCGTCTGCCGCCCCAGCAGCAGGACCAGGAGGAGCAGCAGCGTCCCTGGCAGCGGCCGCTGCCTTCTTGCTGTCGCTGGCTGCGGTCTGCAAGCGGGCCAGGACCGCGAGGGCGTCCTTGGCCTCCTGGCTGGCGGCGACGTCCTCGTCCAGTCCAGCTGCGACTGCCAGGATCGGGTCGGGGAACTCGCTGGCCTGCAGCTTGACCAACTTGGCCTCCCCCTCGGTGAGCTTCTGGTTCTCGTCGTCGATCGAGACCCTGAGCTCCTGGAGCTCCTTGTCGAGTGCGGCCTGCTGCTCCAAGATGGCGGCCTCGTGGGTCTCGAGCTTCTTGATCTTGTCGCGCATGCCCTTGACCCGCCAGCGCTGCGTCTGAGCCGTAGGCTGCTTGCTCTCGAGCGTATTCGACTCCGCAGCCTTCTCTGCCGCCTCCACCGCGCTGGTGTCGAGCCCCTCCTTCGCCAGGAAGGTGACCACGTCCTTGTAGGAGATGCCAGCACTCGCCTCGGCAGCCTTCCTGGGCGGGGGCTTGCGCTCCTTCCAGGGCTTCGTCGGCGGCGGGGCCTCGCCCTTGAGCTCTGCCACCTGCTTCTGCAACTTCTGCAGCTGCTCCAGTAGCTGTCCCTGTCCTGGCGGGCCCTGCGCCCAGGCCCCGCGCGGGCGAGACGTGCTGGGTGCTGGCCCTTCGGCTGCTGCTGCCGGGCGCTTGGCTGCCTGCACCACACTGGTGGGAGCCGCTTTCCAGCACTGGCGGCAGCGCGTCCTGGACGCCCAGTTGCCATCACAGCCGCAGGAGCAAGACCAGAGAGGTGTCCGCCGCGCGCCTGGGATGATGCCAGGGTCCGCTTATGACGGCGCCATGGCCCGCGGGCTGCCGCGGGGGGAGCCGTCGTCGTGAAAGTTGGCTCGTGCCCACTACGCCGCTTCGAAGTAAGTGGGCACAAACGCGAGCTGTCGCCAGCTCAGGTAGACCAGCTCGCGCCGAAACGGCTTGAGCCAAAATGGCTACGGACGGTGGGGGCATTGGACAAGGAACCCTTAGATGAGGAACCCAGGGTCTGGAAGCCTGTGGAACATCAATTGAGGCGTGGCCATGGACATCACCACCGCCCTCGTCAAACAAGGAACCCTCCAGGGTCTGAAGCATCCTGGGCGCATTCCTTAACGAACGCCCCCACCGTACCTCTTAGAAGCCCGACGAGGGCCACACAACGGTCCAAGTGCTCTCGGGCCCCCCCCCCAAAAAAAAACACAAGACGCTAAATTCCTTCAAGCGCCGTGGGAAATCAAGCCATGTTTTACGTCTCGCTGTGTCGCGTCCGATGCTCCGTTGAGGCCTCCAGCTGGCCCCAAGGTGGCCGAGACAAGGCCCAAGAGGGCACCCGGGGGCCCCCCGGACGGCCCAAGGAGCGCTCAAGGAGCGGCCCAAGGTGGCACCAAAATGCGGTGTTGATGACTCGAAGGATTGCAAAGGATTGCACGAAGGATTGCCAAAAAATCCTCGAAGGTTTTTTTGCACGAAGGATTGCACGAAGGATTGCACGAAGGGTTTTTTTGCAATCCACTCGAAGGTTTTTTGCAATCCTTTGCAATCCTTCGTTCAGGTGTGGGTGGGGGGAGGGAAAGCGGAAATTTGAGACCCTCCCCCCCGGTTGATCGGTGGCCTCCAAGATAGCCTTCAAGGTGGCCCCGAGGAGCCCCCAAGAGGGCTCCAAGAGGGCCAACGAGGGCCCGAAGACCCTCCAAAAAGCCCCCAAGAGGACACCAAGATACCCAAACAGATTCCTACTCCCCCTCCTCCTCCTGCCTCCTCCCTCCCTCGCCCCCACGCGGACCCCAGGGATGGCCCGAAGAGACTCTCCAAGGCCCTCCCCCCTTGTTCCCAGAGATCCATCTGTTCACCCTGATTGCAAATTTTGTTTCACTATGTGTGCCTCTCCGTTCTTTTTCCCATCAACTCTCATGGGCAATTTATTGAATCGGCCGGTGGGATACGCGAAGCACGAAAAATTGTCGTGATCCTGTCGCGACAATCCACGATTCCCACATCTCTCATGATTCCGCAACGTATCTTTGTTGAGTCGTAGTTTCACGGTAGCCTCAGCATTTCCAATTCCATTGTGTGGTTGCGTGAAATCGACCAACAAACTCTCAAGTTGTGACGGCACACGGGATCTGTCCTTCCGTTGCTTTACCCCTGTCCCCATGTACGTCTTGATCGATGTCCATGAATTTGCATCTGGATTGGACCCTGTTCAAACAATGCTTGTCTGGGCACATTCATTGGCCGTGTCTGCGTGTGATCACTGACCTGCGGTAGCCCTGCCTTCGGCACTTTTCTTCGTGCGCTATACAGCTTGTGTGTTCAAAATGGGTTTGAGAATGAGGATCCTGTCAATGCAGTCAGATCCGATATTCAAAATCCAAGAGGCAACGCAATCAGCCAAAGGTAACGACAACATTGCGTTGTAATGCCATCGCGCTGCGACACATGGAAATGAGTCGGTAACAAGTGTGGGGCATTAGTATACATCGAACTCGGGCTAATCGAATAGAACGCGTTGTCCAATTGCTTAACTCATTGCCCTCTTGCGCCAACAATGCCGTCCGCATGCTTGTCGGCCGCACTCGCCAACTGTCCGTGTCGGTTGCAAGCCCGTCTTGGGAATTACAATCTGCACCTGTCGCGATATGCGAATCATCCCGCGCCTTGCGCCGACAATGCGGGACACTTGCTATACGGCATTATACGTCCTGATCTGGGTACTTTCGCTGCGGGGAATATGCCGTCACATGCACCAGCGCTAGCGTTCTGCTCCGCATGTCCACTCATGCAATACGGGACCAAGGAAGGTCCCAGGACAGATCCCCAAGTGGGATCTGTCCCCCGACCAAAGGAACAACAAAAACGCGGCCAGCTGTGCTCGGGCACCTCCTAAGAAAGATCCCAAGGAAGGCCCCAAGAAACATCACGCGTCTGCGGGCGGGTACGCGATGTCCTTGAGCGGCGACTGCTGACGCGATCATTTCCTGGACGGCCGCTGCGTGGCAGCCCTGTTGGCGGAGAGCAAGGCTCCAACCCAGACATCCGACGTCTTGTTGTGTCTCCACACAGAGCCCCCGGACCTCCCGACCCTTTCCCGAAGGCCGGCTTCTGATCCCGAAGCCGTTATACGACAGGGCCCGCGCAGGCCGAACACGGGCAAGCATAGACGTCCCGCCTCGACCTGCTCACGGCGCGAGCACGTCTGGGAGGGAAGAGCCCCCGGCAGGTCCCTCCGAGGCACGCCCCGAGGCCCCTCAGGCTCCCTCTGCGGCGCCCTCGGCCCCGCCCGGCGAGCCCCAACGGCTCTCGCGCCCCCATCCCCGCCGCGTCCCCCCCCCCCGGCCAGGAGGACCTCGGCCAGGAGGAACCCGGCCAGGCGGACCTCGGCCAGGCCGAACTCGGCCCGGGCCGAAGTCAGCCCGGCCCGGCCGAGTCCAGCCCGGCCGAGGCCAGCCTGGCCGAGTCCAGCCTGGCCGAGTTCAGCCTGGCCGAGCCTTTCCTGGCCGAGGTCGGCTGCTGCCGCCCCGCACCCCGGGGGTGGCCCGGGGCACGCCCCCCCAAGGAGCGAAAGATCGAACGACCGCTGGAGCCGTGCGCCGTGCGCGCTCCGCCGGGGAGCCCGCCCGTGCCCGTGAAGGCCGTAGCCCCGACAAGGAAGAACATGAGCGAAGCGTATGCCAGCTCACGTGATGACCACCACTCGGTGCTCGCAGAGGCCCGGCCCCACTGTAGGTCATTCGTGCTGGTGTGCTCGCAATGCCGCGGCGGGGTGGCTGCCCCCAGGAGCGGCAATGGGGAGGAGACCGAAGATCGAGGAGGAGGATCGAGGAGGAGGAGGCGGAGGAGGAGGAGGAGGAGGAGGAGGATCGAGGAGGGGGGGCAGGATCGAGGAGGAGGAGGAGGAGGAGGATCGAGGAGGAGATCGGAGGAGGAGGAGGAGGAGGGAGGAGGAGGAGGAGGAGGAGGAGGGGAGGAGTAAGAGTAAGAGGAAGAGTAAGAGTCCCTGGACGGTGTCCTAGAGGAGGAGGGGAGGAGGAGGAGAAGGAGGAGGAAGAGGAGGATCCTCTCTTCGCCTCTCTGTCTTCTCTTGCCTTCCCCCTGGGCGCCGCCAGGGTGGAGGACTGCGAGGGATCCAGTGCCGTGCTGCACAGACAAGCCCGCAGGTCGAAGGTCCAAGGAGGAGGAGGAGGAGGAGGAGGAGGAGGAGGAGGAGGAGGAGGGGGGGAGTATCGAGGAGGAGGAGAGAGGAGGAGGAGGAGGAGGAGGAGGAGGAGGAGGATCGAGGAGGAGGAGGAGGAGGAGGGAGGAGGAGGAGGAGGAGGAGGAGGATCGAGGAGGAGGAGGAGGAGGAGGAGGAACGAGGAGGAGGAGGAGGAGGAGGAGGGGAGGAGTAAGAGTAAGAGGAAGAGTAAGAGTCCCTGGACGGTGTCCTAGAGGAGGAGGGGAGGAGGAGGAGAAGGAGGAGGAAAAGGAGGATCCTCTCTTCGCCTCTCTGTCTTCTCTTGCCTTCCCCCTGGGCGCCGCCAGGGTGGAGGACTGCGAGGGCTCCAGTGCCGTGCTGCACAGACAAGCCCGCAGGTCGAAGGTCCAAGGAGGAGGAACGCGAGGGGCAAGGATCGAGGATGGGGGCCGTCGAGGATCGAGGAGGCTCGGAGGAGGAACGCTGGGAAGAAGGATCGAGGATGGGGGCCGTCGAAGATCGAGGAGCTTCGGAGGAGGAACGTGAGGAACAAGGAACGAGGATCCAGGATCGAGGGACAAGGCGCGAGAGAAACAGGGCTCGAGGGCGGAGGTGTGGGGGTGCTCTTGGGCCAGGCTGGGCCTTCCCAGACGCCCTCGCGGCCCTTTGGCCAGATCCTCCAGGACATCCTGGCAAGGCCGCGCCCTGGGAGGGCTCGGAGGACGAGGACGACGAGGGCGGGGAGGAGACGAGGGCGACAACGACCACGAACCTGCCGTACGTCGACGACGCCGCCCCTCCCCCCCTTTCCACCAGCTCCCCCAGAAGCCTCAAGAGGGCACCAGAGGCCTCCAGAGGCCCGAAAACGACATGCACAACAAACAGCTGCACCCTGGGAGGAGGGCCCAAGCCTCTCTAGCGTCACGACGCTTTTCCGCGACGTCCCCAGGCGAGGACCTCGGCGCTGCTCCAGGCCGGGCTGGCCGCAGAGTTCGGGCCAGGAGGCACTCCAGGAGGGGCCTCCCCACGGCTAAGCCCTGTGGGGAGGTGGGGGCGCAGTAGGGAAAAGGTGAGACGCGTGAGGTGGGGCAAAACTGCGGGGCTCGACCCCAGCAAGGAGAAGGAGGAGGGAGGGGAGGAGCAGGAGGAGGGAAGGGTGGCAGGGACAGGTTCTGCAGATACCAGGCACCGCCCGATCTACCTCGAACAAAAAGGGAGGGGCCTGGGGTTAGGTCGGGCATTGTGGACGAACAATTAAAACTAGTCAAAAATACCCCCCACATGGTCAAACGTAGTAAAATACTTGTCCCCAGATGTTGTTTGGAATATTGTTGAGTATTCCGAATTCCTCATGTAGGGGGACGTGCCCGACTTTTTAAGCCTGGGGACGGGCTGCCAGGATAGCTGGACGGGGGACGTGCCGCGGGCGTACAGGGAGAACTCGCAAGGCCCAGTTCTTGGAGTCCCGACACGGTGCGGCGACAAGCCATGCGGTGCCCTCGGAGCCCCAAGAGGCCTCACCGCACGGGCCGTCAGCGCACGGCCTTGGGCAGGGCTGGACCTCAACGCCGTGTTGCTGGACTTCGGAAGTGTGTTGGTTTTTCGTCTTGGCAAAGAGGCTCGGGAAAACAGGTAGAGCAAAACGAAACGCAAGACGACAACAAAACGAAAAACAACGTCTAGGTCCAGCCCTGGTTTGGGGACCCTGGAGGCCCCTGTCGCCCGAGACGTCCTCGGAAAACCCGTCGACTCACCGCACGGTGTGGTCACCACCCCGTTTGGGGGGCCCCGATAGCTCTTCCCTCAGTCTGGGCCCCCGGGGGCCAGGCGCCTCGCTCCGCGGCTATCCGTGGGAGCCTCCCATGCCATCGTGCTGCCTCCTGCGAGTCGGCGCGGAGCGACGCCAGGTCGACGCCAGACCGACGCCAGGTCGACGCTGAATCGGCGCCATCTGACCGATCACCAGGCGCTCATCGACGCCTGCGCGCCCCAAAGACGGCACTGCGAGGATATACCAGGCCTTAGTGGGCCCTGGGAACGACAGGGCCGTTTTCTTACCTGTTCCGTTTTGCCGTTTTTGTTGCCCGTCCGACGCCGTTTTTTTACCGGTTCCGTCGCCGCTTTTTGACCGGTCCCGGCTCCGGTTCCAATCCTGGAGCCGTTTTTGTTGCCGTTTCTGGTCACCGTTTTTTTTGCCGTTTCCATTTTCTAGGGACATGTTTTTGGAAACGGTGAAAAAACGACCCTGCCGTTTCCGGGGCCCACAACGTACCAGGCTCCCATGGCTTGCTACCGAAGCCGGGGGGGGGGAGGGCGTGAACATTGGCCCATCGGGAAGGGGTCGAGAAGGGGCCCTGAGCCGAAATATAGTCGCGCCGCCGAGTGCCGGGATACTGGAGGCCCGAGGAGGCGAGGCGAGAAGAGCGGAGGGGGGGGGGGGGAGGGGGGGAGAACAGCGAGAGAAGAGAGGGGGGGAGAGGGGGGGGGAGGGGGGGAGGGGGGGAGGGGGGGAAAAGCGAGAGGAGAGAAGGGGAGACGAGAAAGAAAAGAGGACGAGATGCAAGAGGCCAGTGCCTCGAAGGGTCGGGGCGCGAGCGCTCCGAGCGCCCGGGGCAACCGCATCATCACCATGCCATCGGGAGGAGGAGGAGGGAGGAGGAGGGAGGAGGAGGAGAGGAGGAGGGAGGAGGAGGAGGAGGAGGAGGAGGAGGAGGAGGAGGAGGAGGAGAGGAGGAGGAGGAGGAAGGAGGAGGAGGAGGAGGAGGAGGAGGAGGAGGAGGAGGAGGAGGAGAGGAGAGGAGGAGGAGGAGGAGGAAGGAGGAGGAGGAGGAGGCGGAGGAGGAGCTCTTTCCGAGCTCTTTCGAGCCGCCACGTCGTGGCAACCCGCGCGGCGCTGTCGGCGCGCGCGCGCGGGGGCGCCGCTCTCGGCGCCTCTCAGGCCGCCTCGGTCCTCGGCATCAGGGGGACGTGCCGAGCAACCGAGGGGCCTGCGGGCGGCTCCGCAGCCCAGCCCTCTCTCCGCGGGGCGGGGAGACCACATCTTCTGCCAACAGCTCCGCCACGCGTGGTCCTCACCCGCCCCGCGGGCCGCTCGCCCTCGTCCAGCAGCCGGCGCAGCGCGCCCAGCGGCAGCGGCGGGGCGGCGCTCGCCGCGCGGGCCCCTCTCGCCTCTGGCGGCGGGCGCGCCGCGCGCCGCCTCTCCTCCTCCAGCAGCGCTCGCGAGGCGGCACGGCGTGCGGCCTCAGCTTCGTCACGTTGGTCTGCTGCTGCTGGTGGTGCTGTCGTCGGTGTCGGCGTCGGTGCTGGTGTGGCGGCGGTCGCGTCCAGCAGGCGTCTCACAATCGGCTCCTCAGCTCTTCGTCTTTCGCTTTCTGATCTCCGTGTCCTCTGCTCTCCTCTGTCTCCGCCGTCGGGCCGCGCGCCTGCTGCCTCGCAGCGCGCTCTCGCTCTGGCCGCCGCGGCCCGACGTGCCCTGTCCCGCGTCGCGGGCCCTCGGTCTGCTCCTGCAGCTGGAGGGGCGGGCAGGCTGCTAGGCTCCGCAGGCGTCGTAGCTCTCCTCGTCGCCTCCAGCGCGCCCGCAGTGTAGCCTCGGCACTTCTCCCGCAGACGGCAGGGTGGCTCTTCCCGTTTGTCTCGCCAGGAAACACCACTTGTGCCCCCTGCCGTGTCGACCTCCGTGCTCTGGCTACTGCTGGCCTCTGCAAGCTGCTCCTCGTCCTCCTCGTCCTCAGGGTCGCTCAGTGCGCGAGGCCTGTCGCAGGTGCCTTGCTCTCGCGCCGCTTGCCTCAGCCACCCCTGTAGCCTGTAGTGTCCGCTGTCGCATGCCGTGTGTCCGCAGCAAGGCTCCTGCAGCTTCTTGGCGATCAGCTCAGTGGTGGCGCCTCCGCACTTCTCGCAGAACCACCTGTTGTGCCTCCTCAGCCGCCTCAGCTTGTGCGTGGGGTGCGACTCGACGCCGAACTTGGTGACCGTGATCGCCGTCTCGGGCGGTGGGCCACTGCACTCCTGCGTCAGCCAGCTGTGGATGTTCTGCGCCGTCGTCGTACTGGAGACTGACTGCCAGCAGCTCATGCACGTCCAGCCTGTGCCTCGACGGTCTCGTGCCAGAACATGTTGTGTGAGTGGCCGTCGCGAGTGGTTGTCCCCCAGCAGGTCCTTCTTGCGCACGGTGTCCTGCCGTCGCTTCTTAGCCTGAGCGCGGCGGGCCTCTCTCATCTCCTTCTCGTCTGGCGGCCTTCTGGTGATGACGTCCTTGGTGGTTGCAGCGATCCTGAGCCTCACCAGGTGCGCCGTCGCTCTCACCCACTCGTAGCAGCTCATCTCGGTGTCGCTGATCGCGTGGGTCTTGGCGCCTGCGTCTGCGTACTGGTCGGCTGCCTGGTTGCCTGCCCAGATGCGCCTCGTGATGCCCTTCGCGCTGGCCTCCTGCTCAGTCATGTGGCTGTTGAGGTGGTGCACGCTGATGTCGTTGCGGTCACCTCCTCGCGCACGGATCGCCTCGCCCAGCTGGTGCCACAAGTCTCCGTTCGCGCAGCCGAGCCCTGTGGTCTCCTCACGTCGCGCCGCCCAGCCCAGGCAGGTGACCTCGCTGTCGGTCCAGAAGCTGGCCTTGCCCTCCGTGGCGTTGATGAAGCTGATCAGGCTGAAGAGCTCCGCCCTGTTGTTGGTTTGCCTCGGTCCTGGCAGTGGGCCGAATCTGGCGCCCGCGATCTCGTCGGCGTCGTCGCCCTCCTTCAGCAGCACCCAGCCCCAGCCGCAGCGGCAGTATCTCTCGTCTGCGCTGTACTCGCCTCCTGAGCCGTCGCCGCAGCCCGTGATCTCGCCGCCGTCGCTGGCGGAGAGCCTGTTGTTGGTGATGCAGGCGCCCACGGTGTGCTCGACGTGTTGGGTGTCGCACTTGGGCGGCGTGGCCCACTTCTTGGGCGTGATGCCTCTGAGCCAGAAGGCGGGGTTCTCCCTGGCTCCCTCGATGGCCCTGCGTGCCAAGCCCTCTGTCTTGCGGATGGCCTCGCAGTCGGCTCGGGCCGCACAGTGGCCCCAGATCCTGTGTGCATCATCCTCTGGTCTGCCGCACTCGCACATGTCCTCCTCGCCGCCGAAGGTCTCGTGCTTGCGCCGCCTCGTCCAGGTGCCTGCACACGCTGCCGTGAGGAGCGCGCCGTACGTGCCGTGGTGCTCCTTCTTGGCGAGCTGGTTGAGGTGCTTCTTAAGGTCGGTCACGTCCGCACCAAATTGTAGCCCTCCGCCGCTGTGGTGCTGTGATGCCGTCTCCCACAGCTGGTCTTGGATATCCTGCAGGAGCGCGTCCACGATCTCTGTGTAGTCGCCGCCCTGCTCGTCAGTGTTGAACCTCCAGTAGTCCCCTTGCCTGTCGATCCAGACGTCTGGTCCTCTGGAGTCCCAGCCTACCTCCCACAGCAGGAGAATCAGGCTGGCCAGCGGCCCCTTGCGCGCCTGCCACCTCTTCTCTGCCCTGATCTTGCGGAGCTGGAAGTAGATCTTCGGCCAGGCAAGCTTGACCTGTGCTCTGATGTCGGGGCTGCGGGCCCAGACCTCGAACCACGTCTTCAGCTGCGCCTTCACCGCGGTGGTCGCGGGGTCGGCGCCCTCCAGCGCCAGGAACGTGGTGAGGCAGCGGCCTGGCCACGGCCTCCTCAGAGCCTGTGCATACCTCCTCCTCGCCTTCTGCCGCGCCCAGGGTGCCATGCCGTGCACCGTCGCGCCGTGCATGTAGGAGGCCACCGCTCCTTGGTGCAGGATGCCTCTCCTCCGCCGCAGCCTGAGCCTCTTGAGCTTCTTGCCCACGTGGCCGCAGCGCGTGAAGGCTTGCTTCGTCCTCTTTCTGTGGGTGTCCCTTTTCAGCGTGCCTCTTGCGCCTCGGTCAATTCCCAGGTCGCGGCCCTCAGTGACGGCCTGGACGGGTAGGTTCACCTTGCGCAGCGCCTGCTGTACTCTCTTGGTGGTGCGGTAGTTGGTGCTGAAGATGACGGTCTTGTCCGCGAGCGAGAGTCCCTGTGCACGTAGACCGTCGCGTAGCCCCACCGTGACCGCCGTCAGCTCCTGCTCGACTGCCTCTGCGCTGCCCAGGATGCGGATGCTGATGTCGTCGAACCAGGCCCTCGGCAGCGGCTTGGGCAGCGCCTGTGAGTCCTCCAGCATCCTGCCTATGACGGAGTAGACCACCGTCTTGGCCAGGTTGTTGGAGTGCCTCGAGCCTGCCAGCAGCGACCTGTCAGCCCAGGTAGGTGTCGAGAAGGCACCTTTCCACCGCAGCACCCTCGTGGCTGAGTGCTGCAGCAGCATCATCGTCAGCAGGCGGGGGCGGAAGTCCATCCTCAGGCCCGCCTCGATCACGCAGTCGAGCTGAAGGCTGTCGTAGAACTTCTCGATGTCCGCGAGCAGGTTGCCGTGGAACAGCTGGAGCGCGTCGCAGCACTCGTCGCTGATGACTCTCCTCATCGCCTCGCGCAGGCAGCTGTTGCCCGCCACGGCGGCGTCCCATTCTCTCTCCTGCTGCTTGGCCCAGCGCCTCGCCGCGGGCCTGTGGAGCAACTCCCAGCAGCGCACCATCTGCGGCAGCAGGGCGAGGGCCCGATCGCCCTTGGCTGGCTTGGGCGTGAGCATCACGATCTCGCACAGCAGCTGCCACGGCCATGCGAGCGCCTGCTCGCATGAGTTGAAGAACTCGACGATTCTCTGGCGGCCTTCGGGCGGCAGCCTGCGGATGTCGGAGCACACCAGCATGTCAATGCCCTTGCCCTTGTCGGGCTCTCCTCTGAGGGCCTCGTCTAGGTCCTCGAGCGTCCATTCTGGGGCCGCCTCCGAACGTGCACGCTCCCGTAGTCGCTGTAGAACTTCGGTGTGCTGCTCGTGCTTGAGTCGGTCGCACTTCCAGATGTCCTGGAACGCCTTCGCTTTCTCGTCGACTATCTTGGTGGGGCAGTCCAGTACCCCTTCATGAGTAACAACCTCCTCCTCGCGCCTGGGCGGTGGCTTCGTGATGCGGTGCAGCACGCCGACGTCTTTCTCAGCCAGCGCCAGCCACTGTCCGAAGGCCCGCGTATTCTCTTGGAGGTCCCTCTTGAGTGCGAGCCGCTTCTCCTGCTCCGCCTGCTGCGCCATGCCAAGGATTACGTCTGTGTCGACCTTGCTTAAGTCTGTCAGCCTCGCTCTCCAGATCTCTCGGTGTAGCTTCGCCGTGTCCGATGCCTGGTCGCTGGTGTTCGGGAGGCCGTCGTAGGCGAGGTGTCTGCCTGCGGCCTCTAAGTGCAGCTGCTGCCTCACGTCCCTGTTCTTCTTGCGCAGCCTCGCCAGCAAGGACAGGGTGTTCTCGGCTCTGCTCCACCAGTCAGCTCTGCGGTTTGCATACCGCTCTCTCCTCTCGTGCTTCTCTTTGCCTTTGCGCATGGTGAATGTTCTCGGGTCGCCTCTGCCGCAGTACTTCGCTCGATCTAGGGGGTCGATGCGGTAAGCCATGCAGTAGAAGTGCTCCATCGTGTTCATGATGGAGGAGAAACTCAGGCTGAGGTCCCTGGAGGCTTGCGTGGTCGCTTGATACGCGGCGCACTTGGTGATGTACTCTGGGGCCTCTTTCTCCACGGGTGCCTCAGCAGCCAACTCCATCATCTCCCAGAGCTCTCCCATCTCGGTCGTGTCTTCGCCTCTAGTTTCGAGCCGTGGCGACGTTGAACCCACCCACGGCGGTGCCGTAGCGGGATTTGCGCTCTGACTCCCGTCGATGTTGATGTGGCGCTGTGGCGACGCTGAGCCCCCCGTCGGCTCGAGGAGCACCGAGGGGGGTCTTGCATTCTGACGCCCGACGGTGTCGAAGATGTGGCGTGCGTTCTGACTGCCAGTGCCCACCATCGGTTCGAGGGGCGCCGATGTGGGACTTGCGATCTGACGCCGGGTGGGGTCGAAGATGCTTTCGCCAGAGATTGCAAAACTTACAGGCGACGGTGAACCCACGTACGGCTCGAGGAGCACCGTCGTGGGATTTGAAGCGTTCTGACTCACTGGCGGCATGCAGCTCGGCTCCAGGTCCTGGCCGAACTCGTCGCACATCCTGATTGCCTCGGCCTCGTCCTCGGGGTCCAGGTCGGCGAACACGTCGACCTCATCGTCGTCCATGTGGTGCCTGTACTCCTCTTGCACGTGGGCCTCTGCGCCGTCTCTGCCTGGTCCCCCGTGCCCGCCCAGAGACTCTAGGCCGACGGAGCAGGGGGGCGAGGTGGAGACGGGGGCCTGGGCGCCGCGCCCTGGCCGACCTCGTCGCGCACGGTGGTCGGGAAGCTGGCCCAGCCTGCGACTGGGGAGAGTGCCTCCCAGCGCTCGTCGTCCAGCTCCTCCACGTGCTTGCCGCCGATCGCCATGGTCTGGGATCCAGCAGCGGTGGCCTCGGCCTCCTCTTTGGCCTTGGCCTGCGGGCGTCTCTTAGTTCTCTTGCTCTGCGGGTTGGGCGCCTTGCCCTTCCGCGGTGGGTGCGGGAACGCCTTCGGCAGGTTGAGCGTCCTACACTGCGTCGCAAGTCCCTGTCCACGGATTGTGAACTTCAGTCCGATGTGTGGCTTCCATGGTACGTCGTAGACGCCTTCGACTCCTGCGATCAGCTTGCTGCCTGCGTCGTTCGTCATCGCGAAGTCGATGTGGGAGGGCTCCTGCTCCGCGAGGAAGCAGGTGTGCTGGTCCTCAGGCAATGAGATGATGGCGCTCGCGCCCATCGCCTTTGGCCAGCCCGTCGCCCAGAACGTCTTCGGGTCTGTGTTGAAGTCGCCGCACACCACCCACGCCCCTTGCAGCGTCTTGAGGAACGCGGCCAGCGCGGTGAGCTTGCGGCTGTTGATGCCGTCGGTCAGCGACCTGTTGCAGTCCAGGTAGAGGCTGACGACGGTGAGCGTAGTGCCCTTCAGGTGCCAGGTGACTGGTGTCCAGTCGCACATGTCGAAGCCTTCTGCTCGGTCGGCGCCTCGTCGAATGTCAGCTGTGGCATTCGAGACCTGCCGAGCTCTGGCCAAGTGTCTGAAGCTCGTGACGCGCAAGTGCCCCTTGGAGATGACCGCCGTGCCCCCACAGCTGCCTTTCTCCGAGCGCGTACTAGCTCTCGCCGCGGTGCAAGTAGCCTTGAACCCCATTTTGCAAAGGTCCTGCTCCGCGTCATCTAACTGTGAGTGCAGTACGTGCATCTCTTGCAGCGCCAGCATGTCGAAGCCGTTGCCTCCGATGCCCTGCTGCAGCAGCCACAGCCGTGCTGTGGGTCCCCAGGTCGAGATGTTGGCGCAGAAGAGGGTGCGCTCGTGGGCGGCGGCGTCGCCAACGTGATGCCGCCGTCGCCCTCGCGCGCGCCCCTAGTGCGTCGTGGGGCTGGTGGCCCCCGTCGCACTCTGCGCCGCCGCCGCACGCCTGCTGGCCAGGAAAGCCTCCTCGGCGGCGCCCTGGGCGGGGCCTGTGGCATCTGGTGCCGCCGCCGCAGCCGCTGGGGGCGCTGCCTCTGGGGGCCTCGGGCCTGGCGCTGCAGGTTCACCTGTGGCGAGCTTCCTCTTCTTGGCCTCCTGCTTGATCACCTGCCGCTTCTCGATCGCGGCTGCTTTGGCGTTCGCCAGGTGCTCGCGCAGGTGGCCCTGGAACTGCTTGGCATTGTCCTGCATCTGCTTGACGACCTGTGCCTTGGCCTCCTCGACTTGCTTCCTGGCTTCTTCATCTAAGTCGTCGTCGTCCAGCGCGAACTCCTTGCTGATGTCCTCTGCCAGCTGTCCTCCCGTCAGCTCGTCGAGCTGTCCCGACACCAGCTGCTCGATGATGCCCGCCGTGGGAGCCTGCTTTCCCTCCTGGTGGATCGCATCGCACTCCGCTTCGGCCTGCAGGACTGCGCTGGCCTTCTCCTCCAGCAGCTCGCGCGCCTTGCGCGCCTCCTCCTCTGCTTTCTGCTTCGCCGCGAACGCCTGCGAGTACTGCCGCTGCGCTGACTGCAGTGCTCGCGCTGCGGCTGCCATCCTCTCGGCTCTCGGCTTCTGCGGGGCCGTCGTCTTGGCCGACTGCAGTGCCGATGTAGCCACCTGGATCTGCTTGGTGATCGTCTCGCTGCCCTCGATCTGCAGCTGGCCGAGGGAGGCGGTGATGAGCTGCAGCGCCTGCGCCAGCTGCTCGGGCCCTTTGCCCTTGCCGCTGGCCTTGCCGCCTCCAGCGCTGCCGCTGCTGCCGCCGCCTCCTCTGGTCGCCGCCTCCGCCGCGTGGCCCTTGGGGCTCTTCGGCTTGGGCAGCATCTTGTCGCAGGTCCCGCAGCGGTAGTTCATGCCATCCAACTTCGAGTTCCACCACCACTGTCCGCAGGACTTGCAGACGGTGTAGTCGGCTGAGCGTCCCATTCTGCTGCCCGACGACGGGGGCGTGCTGCCGTGGTGCTGGCTCAGCAGCTGGATCTGCAGCCTCGCCCTGAGGTCGCGGCGCGCCTGGGCACGCTCGCGGCGCTCGCGCCTGTGCCAGGCGGGCGAGCGCTCGCGCGTCGCCGTCCTGGCGGCGCCGCCGCCGCCGCCTCCTCCTCGCTGGACGCGCCGCCTGGCGCTGGGGGCCCCGATGGCGCGGGCCCGCCCGCGTGCGCCCGCCGCGGGGCAAACGGCACGCGCGGGGCCTCGCTGCGGAGCCACCTGGGAGGAGGGGAAGGGGGAGGAGGAGGAGGAGGAGGAGGAGGAGGAGGAGGAGAGAGGAGGGAGGAGGGAGGAGGGAGGATGGAGGAGGGAGGAGGGGGAGGGGGAGGGGGAGGGGGAGGAGGAACAAGCTAGGTGCGCTCGCGTCATATCTGACATCCTGCCCCTCCCTCCTATCCCTTACCATGGCGCAGATCCCCTCTCCACTCGCACAGTCGGACGTCGAGCAGGGCAATGATCCCGAAAGGGTACGCGATGCACTGTAGAGCACGGCATGCCATGGCGTAGAAGAGCACCGCAAAGCGTAGCATCAACCGAGCATTGCATTGCACGCCGTGGCATGGCACGGGAAATGACGCCAGCGCTGCAGCGGGAGCACGAGTCGAAACGAGCGGAAGCGCGGAAATGACGCCAGCGCTGCAGCGGGAGCACGAGTAGAAACGAGCGGAAGCGCGGAAATGAGGCCAGCGCTGCAGCGGGAGCACGATTCGGAACGAGCGGGGCCCGAAAATGAGGCCGGCGCCTCAGCGAGAGCAGCATTTTGAACAACAAATGCAAGCGAAAACCCAACTCCCGGGAAACCTGTGTAAAAAACAGGACGCGGGGGGGGGGGGGGCGAACACTCCCAGCACGTCATCAGGGAAGAGGGAGAGTAGTATCCATATTGAGTAATTGTAGAGGAGGAGAGGGGGAGAGGGGGGGGGGTGGGGAGGGAGTGGAGAGGAGGAGAGGAGGAGAGGAGGCGGGGGTGGGGTTTGGAGGGAGGAGGGGGGGAGGAGGGGGGGGAGGGGGGGAGAGGAGGGGGGAGAGGAGGGGGGGGGGGGGAGGCGGGGGAGGAGGAGGGAGAGAAGGAGGAGGGGGGTGGGGGGTGGGGGTGGGGGCGGAGTGGAGAGGAGGAGAGGGGGGGGAAGGGGCACCCAGACCCCCGACGTCACCATTCTTTCACGACGCAGACCCCCGGAGGTCTCGACCCGTCCCCCGAGGCCGGCTTTGCGTCCCGAGTCGTTTGTTGACGGCCCCGAGGTCCGGCAAAATGGCCCCCAGAGGCCGAACATCGTTGAGGAGAACCTCCCTTGCCCGAGAGGGCGGAGGGCAGGCGAGGGCAGGGGGGGAACAGCTGACGAACGGAGAGAGAGAGAGAGCAGGCGGGGGCGAACGAGGGAGGCGAGCCCCCGCCCCCCCCTTCCCCCCCCTGCGGCGCGGGTGCGGGCAGTGCGGCAGGGGGGGCCACCGTGCCCACGATGCCCTCCTCGTCTCGCCACTGGGGGCCCGGCGCTGGCCCGGCCGCCGCCGCCGCCCTCCTCCCCTGACAGGAGTGGCACAGAACGAGGGGGTCCGAGGCTCCAGTGGTGATCCTTCGCGGTGCTGCATTTTTTGTCGCAGCGTCGGCTCTCAGGGTCTGCGGCGCCTGGAAAACTTCTCCTGCCACGAGCGGCGAATATAGCCGTACCCGCGCCCTCGCGGTCTGGGTTCTGGGGCGCGATCCCGCGGATCCGCGGTCGCGCGGATGCGTTCCGCGCGGGGCACCCGCGAATCAAAAACGCCCCGTGTCCGCGAGGTCGCGGCCCAAGGGCCCGGTCTGCGAGGACGCGGATACGGAAATGTTTTTCGCCCACGATCCTAAGCAATCCTTTCAAGAACGGTTCAGGGCTACCAAGCCGCATTAAGACGCCATCGAGGCGGATTATACGTGGGCCAGGCTAAAACGGGGATCAAACCGATCTGAGCGGGATCAAGCCAGTGTGCACGGGACTATGCCGGATGAGGCCAGCAGCTGCAGGCCACGGACATACCAGCGCCGATGCTGAAATTAACCTGCAAGGAATTGAGTCCTGATGCTTTTACGCTGGGTCCTCCTCGATCCCCGATCCTTCAGCCTCGAGCATCGAGGTTTCTGTGCGCTCTCGCACCATGGGGATCCGACTCTGGATCGAGAATCCAATTTCCCAGGGACCCTGCAGATGGAAAGCTCTGGAGGCATCCTGGTTCTCCTCCTGACGTTTCTGCTGCTGTTCCTCCCACGGTTTCTGCTGCAGCTGCTCCTGCTGCTGCTCCTCTTCATACTACTGGGTCCTACTGATTCGCCTGCAGTCGCTCCTGCGGCTGCTCTAGCTGCGTCTGCTGCAGCCCCTGCTGCTCTTCTCATCTTCTTCCTGCCGTTTCTGATGCAGCTGCCTTTCCTGCTACTGCTCCTCATCAGAATGCCTGTATTGCAGGCGCTCCTCCGGGCCACTCTCCCGTCCTACTCCACCTATTCATTCTTCCTACGCCTGCTCTTACTACTGCGCAAATTACCTCTGCTGCAACTGCTCATTCTGCTCCTCATGCTCCGCCTACTCATCCCCGCCAATTCCGCCGCCCTCTCACCTCCTGCTGATGATCCTCCTCCGTCTCCTCCTGCTCTTCCTCCCCCCCCCCAACCTCCCGTCCCGATCCAGGCTTCCTCCCCCTCAAACACCTCCCGATCCGGGTCCTGCTCCGCATCCTCCCGTTCGTCCTCCTGGTGCTGTTCCTCCTCCTCCATATCCTCCTCCTCCTCCTCATCATCATCATCCTCCTCCTCATCATCAAATCTCCTCCTCCATCCTCATCTTTCCCTGCACACATTCTTCCTCCTCATCCTCATTATCCTCACGTCTCTCCGCCTCCTCATCCTGCTCCTCATGCTCGTCTTTCTGCTGCTCATCCTCCTCCCGCTCTCCTCCTTCTCCTTCCCCTCGTTTTGATTGATCCCCCCTCCGCGTTATCCGCCGTTTATTCATATTGCCTCCTCCAGAACCACCTGCCGCGTCCGCCGCCTTCCTCCTCATGTTCCCCCTCCTGGCACACTACGGCCGTTCCTCCTCATCCTCCTGCATCATCCAACTCTTCTTTCTGCTATCCTTCCGTATACTTATCCCTCCTCGTATTCATGCTTATATGCCTCCTCCTCTTCCTCCCTCCTCCCTCCCCCTCCCCCTCCTGCTCCGAAGCCTCCTCTTGTTCCGTGTCGTTCGCGGAGCTTGGGGCCCCTCGAGGGCCGGCTGTCCCTCACCAATGTTTGCACAACTCTCTCGCGGTGGCTCAGGGGCGACCAGCGCACTTCCGAGACGACCTGCGCCTATGCGTGAGCCCGTCGGAGGCCTCCGCGCAGGAAGCGTGCACCCCTCAAGTGCTCGGGCTTCGGCTCGAAACACAGATGCTGGGATAACGAAGCATGGCATAATGATCCCGACACGGCGACGGACTCGACAAATCCTACGCTTCATCGATGGAGCGCCAACCTTGTGCCATTCAGCCGATGGCAGAGCAACTCTGAGCACGCGTGCCACCCGTCTGAGTGGACAAGAATACTACAGCTGTCAATGGCTACACCTGGGAAAAGGGGAATTCGAAGCGCTGGCTCCCTCCTCCTCCTTCTCCTCCTGCTCTTTCTCGTCCTCCTCTCCTCCTCATTCTCCTTCTCCTCCTCCTCCTCCTCCTCCTCTTCGACAGAAGCAGACGACGCGCATAAACACAATCTTACGGAGCTCCGCGCGGATGTCTGGGATTAGCGATGGACCACCCTCCCTGGCGCGCGGAGCGCAACCAAAGGCGGGTCGGAAGGCGTCGCGAAGGGGGGGCAACGCCGATCCGAGAAATCTGCGCGGAACTCCAACCGTTTCTGTTTATGGAGTGTCCTGCGTCGAGACAGGAGAGGCGATTTGGAGCCGACGCCGCTCCGCGCTTTTCCCCCTCTCCGCCAGTGCGCGTGCCGTCCGCGCCGCCTGCGCGCGGTTAGCGCGGCGGCGCCGAAAGACCCTGCTGCGCAGGGCAATCGGCCGCCGGGGGAGGGGTGGCACAGATGCGGGACGGAGGGGATGGGGCGAAGGACGGGGGGAGGAGGGGAGAGGAGGAGGGGGAGAAGGGGGAGGGGGGGGAGAAAAGGGAGAGGAGGAAGAGGTACGAGGATGGAAGGAAACGGTGGGGGGAGCAGGAAGAGGAGGAGGGGGGGAGCAGCATGAGAAGGGGAAGCAAAAGCAGGAGGAGGATGACCAGAGTAAACAGAAGATGTATCAACGATGCTAAGATTTACCCTCTCGTCTCAAGCCCTCTCCTCAAAATCCCCTAATGCCTACAATACGTCCATTTCAAAACGAACCCCACACACACCCTGAAAGTCTAGCACCCGACGGACCTGCCATTCAGGCGAGAACAAAGCTTGAAAACGAATTCCCTTGCATCCGTCTACCGCGCAATCAAGAATGCGAGAAAGGTATGGTCATACAAGTCAGCGAAGTGTCCAGCGCGATCCCCGTTTTGAAAACTGGCCACCCCTCATCAACATAACTCAGATTCGGATACGTCTCACGCGAAAACCCTATTTTGAAAAGGAACCGCCCTCCATCTTACGTTACAAGAAATCTACAACGAGAGCCCCATTTTGCGAATGAACCGTCCTCCATCCCAGTAGCTGGCGCAAGCGCTGAAGACGAATGCGCGGAGCGCTAGAACGAGAGCCCAGCTGATTCTGAAGAACCGCTCTGCTGCACGATTCTACGACGAATGTGCACGGCGCTGCGGCGAGAACTCATTTTTTTGTTGAAAGCCTTGTAACTTCAGCACGCTTTTGCAACGAACGCGCGCGAAGCGGAAACAAGAACTTCTATGAACAACGGGCCCTTCTCCATCCGGGTCACTGCTGCGAATTCCACGCATCGGGATCACAAGCTGCGAAGAAGTCTCCAGCGAAAGGCCCGGCCCGCCCTGACGATACGTCTGGGAGCGCGACAGGGAAGAGTTATCCAAGAGGAAACAGAGCGGAGGAGAGGTAGGACAGCGAAGTTACAAGACCAGGCTGGGTGTGATGCTCGTGTGTCTACAAAAAAACGCAAACATGATTTCTCGGAGGTCCGCGCGGATTTCTGGTATCGGCATTGGCACCCCCTCCCTCGCGCACGGAGCGCGCCAGGGGCGGCGCCGGAGGCGCCGCCAGGGGTCCCAGCGCCGATCCAGGAGATCCACTCGGAACTCCGAGAAAAAACACATGTATGCCGTTTTTTGGTCGTCGAGTGATGCTTGTTTGTCCCTTGCGGCGTCCTTGGGGCGCCCTTGTCCCCACTGCCAGGTCAGCCTCGCGACCCTGGCCAGAGCGCGCTCCAGAGATGCCCACGACGCAACGAGGACGGGCGAGGGGGACATCCTGACATCGGGGCGCTGCAGAAGGGCGACGGCGGCGGTGGTGACGATGACGACGACCGACAAACGATGACGAAGACGGCGACGACGGCGACGACGACGACGACGATGACGGCGGCGACGGCGACGGCCACGACCCACGCTGGGCGCGACGAGATCACGAGGGGCGTGCACTGCCACGCCCCGGGCCCAGCAGGCCCTGATGGCATCGGCCTGGCCTCGAGAGGTCTGCGCACCGAGACGGGGTCCGAGGGGGCTCCCCGCTCGCGGCGCCCTCCCCATGGCGTGCTCGCGCGGTGCAGTGAAAATCACGGCGGCAGGGTTTTTGGCCGTCGCTGGCCTCTTGGGGGGTCCTCGCCGGGACACGGGGCCAGCAGAGAACGGCTCAGGATGAAAAGCCGGCCCCGGGGAAAGGGTCGGGGCTTCGGGGAGCCCCGTGCTCAAAAAAAAACAAACAAGACGTCGGATGTCTGGGTCGGACGTCGTGGGACCGAGGGCGGAAGAGAGAGGGCACAAATTCTGCCCCCTTGGACAATCATGATCGACCCACTAACCCGGAAACGGATTCAGAGCTGCGAGGCAAGGGAACGTTTCCTAGCACCTCAAGTGGACAGTGGCAGCGTTGAGCGTGTATCTATATGTGTATATGTATAGATCAATGGTGATGACACCGTGCCAGGGGCTGTGTTGTGCTGCTCTGCGCTGCGCCGCGTTGCACAGTGACGTGCCAGGGGACGCGCCACAAAACGAGCCAGGGGACCTGCCAGGGGACGCGTCGCGCGATGCGCCAGGGGGTCGCGCCACCGGATGCGCCACGGAACGTGCCAGGTGGACGCGCCACGGACAATGCCAACGGACGCGCCACGGACGTGCCATGGGGACGCGCCGCGTGATGTGCCATGGGGACGCGCCACGGGACGCGCCAAGGAACATCCCAGGGCGACGCCCCACGGAACGTGGCGCGTCCCCTTGGCACGGGAGGATGGGGTCCGCCCTGGGGCGTTAGGAAACTACGTGGTTTCGCGCTTGTTCCGCTCGGGTGCGAGAGGAACCCGCACGTGTTCACGCTCATTCCGCTCGGGGGGCGAAGTCAATCCACAATGTTTCACACTTGTTCCACTCTGGGGCACAAGGGGCCCAAAGGTTGTCACGCTCCTTCCACTCTGGGACGAAAAACACCAACGTCTTTTCACGCTTGCCCCGCCCTGGGGCGAGAAAAAAAAAGGGCCCGCGTCTTCTCACGCGAAAAAGGCCGCGTGTTTCCTCGCTTGTCCCGCACCGGGGCGAATAGGAACACGCGTGCGTCCACGCGCTGCCGCACTCCCACAGACACCCTGGGCATCCGGGGGCGCCGAAAGGTCTCAAATTCTGTAAAACAACAGTTTCGTTCCAGACATCCTCAAGACTTGTTCGCGCAGAACGCGCCATCCTCGAGCGGGCACGCAAAAAGTCTACATTCACGCTTTTGCGGTTAAATTATAGTATCAAGGAAGATTTTTCCTCCAGACATGATGATTTCTCAAGGATTCTGCGTAAAGCGCTCCGCACCTCTCTCTTTACTATGCAACAATCATCGAGCTCTTTCAAAGCATTCTTGCCTTGTCAGCTCCCCGACGCTCCAAGCCAGGCCAAGAGGCCCCCAAGACTGCCCCAAGAGGGCCCAAGATGGGTCCAAGAGAGCCCCAAAACGAGCCAAGATGGCCCCAAGACCGTCCAAGAGGCCTCCAAGACAATCGAAGAGGCTCCCAGCCCGGTTGTAAGAGGGAGCCCAGACGGGGAACCCGAACGAACATTTCGAGCCCTCGGCTTGAGAAGCTCTCAGACCCCCAGAGGCCCCTCAGAAGCCCCCCGGAAGCCCCAAGTTGCCCCCAAGAGACCCCCAGGAAGGAGGCCCCCGAGAGCTTCGTCGTTGTGGTCGTGGCTGTCGCCGCCATGCAGGGTCGGCGGTACCCGCCGCAAGGCCTTCGTAATAAGCGTTACCGCGCTATTTAGTGCAAATAATTCCACCAGCCTCTTCGAATTTGGCTCCTTGGGCACGAACTAATGAGTGGGGGATACTTAGGGGGGGCAGCGAGGGCTGCAGAAAAGGGGCCAATTACGGCCCCAAGAGGGGGCCTCTGGGCCCCGATAACGGCACCAATCTTCCCCCATGTATTTATTGCTTCCCAATGATTCGCGCCCAACCTATCGCAAATGACTCCGCCAGCCCTCTTCGAACTTGGCATCTGGGGACAAGCCCTTTCCGGGAGAGCTTTCCGAAGAGACCCCAAGAAGCATCCCTGAGGACTCTGGCCCACGTCAGCGTCGTGGTCGTCGTCGCCGCCGCCGCTGCCGTCGCCACCGCCGCCGCCGCCGCCGCCGCCGCCGTCGTCGTCGTCGTCGTCGTCGTCGTCGTCGTCGTCGTCCCCCCTCGGGGTCGGCGGAGCTGGCCGCAAAGCATTCGCAATAATTCCGCCAGCCCTCTTCGAACTTGGCACAGAGGGGCGCGCCCTTTCTGGGAAAAGATCCGCACTCAGGTCCCCTGGGGCCCCCAGGCCCCAGAGGTCCACGGTGTGCCCACAGTGTCCAAGTGCACGGGAAGCAGCGAAAAACTGTCAATGAAGATGAGGTGGGTGGGAGGGCGGAGGTGGGAGGAGGAGGAGGAGGAAGAGGAGGAGGAGGGGACGAGGAGGAGGAGGAGGAGGAGGAGGAGGAGGAGGAGGAGGAGGAGGAGGAGGAGGAGGAGGACAGGGTGGGCGGGGAGGAGGAGGAGGAGGAGGAAGACAAGAGAAGGAGGACGAGTTGGAGGAGGATGAGGAGGAGGATGACAGGGTGGGCGGGGAGGAGGAGGAGGAAGAGGAGGAGGAGGAGGAGGAGGAGGGCACGGCCATAGGAGGGAAGGCAAGCGGACAAGACGCGAGCAAGGGACAAGAGAAGAGGGCAAGCGGACAAGAAGCGAAGGGGAGGGAGAGCCTACGACCGTCCAACACCTGACCTGGAGCGAAGAAGCGGAACGATGGCGGGGGCGCGCCAGGCAGTTTGCCGAAGGCGGGCGACAGCAGCGCGTTGGAAGGCTGCGACCCCCTGTCCTGCGCCCTTCATACTATGGTAAACACTGTGCACGGTGTCAATGTATAGTGCTAGGGACAGCACCTCGGAAGAAGATAAAGGGCCACAGGGAAACACACAAACTACGTTCCTCGCATCTTCAACCCCATTGGGAAGGAAGGGGAGACGAGAACGCACAGTCCGCGCGAGGACTTTGCAACAAATGACATGCATGAGAGCGTCCTGACACGATGCTAGACGCACTGGACAGTCACGAGTCGGCCCTCTAAACCGACCCGAAGTGCACCAGGCGTTACTGACAGTTTTGAGGCAGGAGGACACGAGGAAGGAGGGGGCAACTTCAGCTACACGGAGCAAAAACCGAAACACCTGGTCGACGTCGGCCCTGGAAGTTTCAGGGATGAAATGCCGAAGTCTGTCAAACAAGAACTGATGCGGAGAATATTTCCTACGCCTCAGAAGAGCCTTCTCAGCTTTGCGTTGGAACCTCCGGTCGCCAAAGACAGGAACCCTGGGAATCTGATTCATGAAGTCATAGTTTCGCCACATCGAGATCGTGATACTGTTCTTCCACCACTCATTCCATGCATGCGTAATCTGGCACTCGTCTGCGAGGGCGAATTCAGACAATCGCTTAACCGCCTGGTGGAAGGCGCTGGATGTGGTCGCTGCTCGAAACATGGCAGCACGAGCAGCACATTCGAATTCCCGAGCACCGATTTTGAAGCCGAGGGAGTCGAGGTTCCTAATGAGGTCGGACGGAATAGCGTTTCTTGGACCATTGGAGATAAGCTGAAGGGACTGGTTCTCGATGGACTTGGCAAAATCAGAGGGGAAGTAGAACTGGGAGACATGGGACAAGACGGAGAGGGCATACAAGTTGCATCGAGCGACCGACTTTAGCAGACCGAGCCCAAGCCCCTGAATACTCCTTGCACGTTCAATACATTTCGTGGCAGGAGCAATCCAGCTCTCCTGTGCGCCGCCAGGCCCGACAACGACGCCCAGGTACTTGGCGGCACGCCTGAAAATAAAACCCTCCTGAGAGATACCGTGCTGCTGGAGACGCTGACATAATTCCTGATAAGACATGGGATGAATCACGACAATGACAGTCTCGGCTACATTCATATGGGGCCCAGCAGCATGGCCTGCGAGGTCCCAAGCGGGCAGAACCAGAACTAAGGTGGCGAAGACGTCGGAGCTGGAGATGCCTGTGTCGTCAGCAAAGACTCCCAAGACGCCTAGCTGCGGTGGCAAAAGGCACTGCATGTATCGAAGGATCGGATCGAAGCCAAGACAGAACATCGAGCCCGATAGAGGACAGCCTTGTTTAATACCTCTGAAGGCCCAGAATCCTGCCTCTTGGAGCCCACAGAAGCTGATGCTAACCCACGCGCGATGGTAGAGCTTACGCACAGCGTCGATGATAAACGTAGGAACTCCCATGGCGCCCAAGACCCACCATATCATAAGATGGAGTAAGCTGGGAAACGCGGCCCGAACGTCGAAGAAGGCGAAACCCGCCCCCCTGAGATCCATTTGGCAATGCCATTGAAGAGCCCAAGACTCCAGGGCCAAAATGTTGTCGTTCATGTTCCGATTTTTGACGAAGCCCCTCTGGACGCCGATCGCCGTTTCGCAACACAGGTCGGAGAAGGAGTAATTCAGAGTCCTAGAGATCAGCTTATTGTCGCTGTTGGAGAGAGAGAGAGAGAGAGAGAGAGAGAGAGAGAGAGAGATCGGCCTAGTGACTTCGGGCTTGCGGAAAACCCCAATCGACTGGTCATCGTCCTCCACGCCCTTGGCAAGGGAGACCGCTTGGCAGAAGTTGAAATCGCAAGACAGAGCTCCACCCCGAAGAAGCGAAAGATACAGTGCGTGGAGCAGTCGAAAGCCAATGGTTCCTGAATTAATCCCTCCCGAATAGGGGACGCCGTCGGGGCCAACTCCAGAATCGCGAACCTTGGAGGCGCGCTCGCAGAACTCGTCAAAACAGATCCCCCATGGAATATGCCCAGGACACTGAACTACATAAGGCCTTAACTGCTCGCGTGCATCCGAAGAGCCCTCTTCCAAGCCGTGCACGTTGCCCCAATGCTCAGCGAGACGATCTGCGACGATTTTCGGATCCGAAATATGTTCGCCCGTAGGATCGGCGACACCGGTGAGGGAAATGCGCCGATTAACTCCAGACCAGGCCGACAGATATTCGTGAAGACGCTGCTTGGAAGAGGACTTGGTATTAGGGTGCATGTGCGGGTCTGCGTCGACCTCTGCGATAATTGCCTTGACATTGCAAGCTGCCAATCGGTCCAGCCAGACATAGAAGCCACGCATGTCCTTCCAGACGAGGTCGGCGACATCTATGAAGCGAGACAAATAGGGATAGGCACGCAACGCTCTCCGAATTCGAGATGGCGGCCCTGACTGCATCGCACGATGAGCAGCGCGCGTCCATGATAGTTTCTCAGGCAGCGAGTCCGCCTCTCTCTGCTCAAGCTCTTCTCGGACAAGCTTGGCGACGGCTCGGATAACATCTTTGAACTCGCGAACAGCAAGAGCGGGATCAGGAGAGAGAGGGGGAACCATATCCAGAACTCTTTGCATCGCCGGAGGGAAAACAGGACGGCGGCAAACCCATGATGCAATCCGCGGAGCCCCCGAGGCCTGGGAGGGGGAGAGCGAGAGACAGACAGGAACATGGTCTGAGGGCCACTCCAGGTCGCACACAGCGGCGAGCGCGAGCGAGTTGGCCTGTAAGTCGATCAAGGACGCGCTATACATATTGGTGTAGATCCCGTCTAGACGCGCCACCGACTGGATAGACCGAACGTTGTCGCGAATCTGGGTGCGTCTATGTGAGCATGCAGGCTGGGAAATTTCGGCGAACCCAGGGAAGAGGCGGCCGAAATATTTTGCGAGCCCATGAGTGTGATAAGCATGCTCCCCACTAATATGCGTTCTCCCCTCCCCAAGCGCACAGAAATTGAAGTCGCCCATGTCGAAAGAGGTCCCAGAGGAGGATGAGAGGGCTTTCGGTTTGATGAAACGAAGAGTGTGTTGACGAGCAGGGATGGGAAGGCTGGGGTCGAGATGCACATCGATGATCTGCACAGTGCCATGCCGCCCTTGCAGCAAGAGTTCGCGAACTCGGCCCCTCCGAAGAACGCGATGCCGAACATGAGAGAAGAACGAGGCAAAGCGGGGATGGATGATAATAACGCAACCACCTTTGGTGCCACAAGAGAAGAAAGTACCGTACGCGTGCAGCCCCTCGATCTCCTTTTTCAGGTACATGAGGTCCTGCTGGGACCCGCGAGTTTCCTGAAGAGCGATAATGGCGTGTTTCGGAATGAGACGGCGAAGTTTCGACATCACGTCGGCGATCGACTTAATCGGCGACGAGACGGAACCGAAGAGAGTCTGCCCATTCCACGTTACGGCAGAGAAGTACTGCGTGAAATTGAAGGGCTGGTCAGGAAAAGAACAGGCACTGCAGGCAGAAGACGGGCTGGATGGGCACGAGGAGGAGGAAGAGGAGCCGCAGTCAGAGGAGCTCTCGATTATCATCCCGCTCTCATCGAAGCTGCACGGCAGGTATCCCTTGACTGCGGGAGACTCAGCAGTCCTCGGTACGAACAGGGGAGCGTCCTATTCCATCGAGGTTGAGATCATGGCCGCCGCGGCCTCAGCGTCGATGCCGAACTTGGTGAGATTGTCGGAGTTGGCTTTGCACTCGAACTGGTTGCGGTCTGTGGCAAGTAGCTCGAACAGCACGAAAACACAATCGCCAACCTTCATGTACAGGATGCCCTTGAAGCCGTTGGACCCGATGGAGTAGTCATTCTTCCACTTCCCGTCGCGCTTCATGGCCGCGGTGATCGCCTGCCAGAGCCTCCCCTGGTACTTGTTCTTGACGCGGATCTCGGCGGGAGCGTCGAACCGCACCCTCAGGTTGACAGTGGGGTTGGAGGCCTGGTCCTGGTACTGGATGCCTGCTGTACGGTGGTGATCCACAAAAGCAGCTGCAGCTTGCTCGTTGGCAAACTTGATACTGTAGGACTTGTTGAGGTTGTAACCACGAATAGTGGCGCCAGCGGTGTGATGAGACGGAAGAAGGCCGAGCAAATGCTTGCCGTGCTCCTCCAGCATTGTGCCCAGCATCGGAGAGACAAAGCCGCTGACCCAGATCTTGCACCGGTCGCGAGAGGAGGCATCAGCTGCATCCTCATGCCTACCGAATCGAGACGGTCCTTCAGAACGAGCACGCTTGGCACCGTTGGCTGCGTGCCCAAAGGAAAGTACACTGCTTGCGCTCGAGGTGGATGCAGTAGAGAGGCTGCTCACGCGTGTCTCCAGGAGCTCTAGCTTCGCCAGAAACTTACCCTCGGTGGCGGACGCGACGCCCTGGGCCTCGAGTTTGTCTAGCCGTTCAACAATGGCAGCATTATTGGCCGCCTGGTCGACCAGCTGAGCTTTGATGGTGGGGATCTCCGCAATGGTCGTGTTGATGCCTGCCAACTGCTCGGTGAAGCTGGAGTTCATGGAGTCCATCTTGATGAGCAGCTCTTTGATGCCACGCTCTATCGCCTCAGCCGCAGAGCCCGCCATGGCGCGAGAACTGGTGGGAGAAAAGCGAGAGAAAGAGAGAGAGGCCCGCTCGGGCACGACACCCGAATTGCCCACTGAAGTGAGCTGCCCGCTCAGGTGGATCTCCCCAATCACACTTGAGCCAAAATGGCAACGGAAGGAGGAGGAGGAGGAGGAGGAGGAAGAGGAGGAGGAGGAGGAGGAGGAGGAGGAGGAGGAGGGAGGAGGATGGAGTTGGAGGAGCAGGAGGAGGAGGCCTGCCTGGCCGTGGGCTGGCCAGACCGCTCAGGCCTTTGCGAGCACGCTCTCGTAGTACCACGGGATGTGCGGCTCGAGCTTCTTGGCCGCCAACTCCTCTAGCCGAGCGGGCAGGTCCCTCGCGAGGGCCCGGTCGATGAGGGCCTGCCCTGCTCCTTCTGCAAATCTCGCGCCACCCTCCTCTTCTTCTTCCTCCTCGTGCTCCTCGATGTGTGTGTGTGTGTTCGATGTTCTCCAGATTGTCTGAAATTGTTGGGAGATTTCTGGGTGACGGTGTCGCCAACATTACACGCTTACCAAATCAATGTTCCGGGATTCGAACCAAATCGTCCAAACTTCCTTCATGGTCGTCGTCGCCGTCCTCCTCCTCCTCCTCCTCCTCCCACTCCTCCTTCTCCTCCTGCTCCTCCTCCTCAACCATCTCCTCCTTGTTACGCTCCTCCTCCAGCTCCAGCTTCTCCTCCTCCTCCTCCTAGCTCATCCTCCCTCTAGACCTCCGTCGTCATCAGCGAAGCGTGTTTGGACGTGTTTGGGGGCCTCTGGACATTCTCGCCGTCACATCTGGATTCGCCTTGGAATTCAGGCCAGAAGGCACAGGACAGGTCAAGGGGTCCAGTGGAGCGATTTTGAAGAGGAAGTGTCGAGACATCTGCACGAGCAAATCAACACGGCCGCCTTTTCTTGGGTGGGTCTCCACCTCTAGATGACCGCTTCGTGCCCTAGTCGGGGACGCACTGACCCGGGTCAACCCAAACCCCGGTCAATAGGGCCTTGTAGGATCCTGCACGCAAGCCTGAATCAATGAGCCCCTGGCTCTGCAGAATCCTGCAAGATCTGGCGCTCTGACTGACCCCCGTTTGCATTGACCTCCGTCTCTTAAGCCCCGACCGAGGACTGTCGGAAATACCCTGGCCGAAACACTGGACCGGGATTGGCTCGAGTGCTTGTGCACGTCTCTTTTAGCGAGTCACGTGTGTATGAACGTCTGAGTATACTCGAGGCTAGGCGACTGAGCACGAATGGGCCTGACTGTTAGCGAGTTAGGGTATGAATAGGCCACGAAGGCCGTGACGCGCCGCTAGTCGACCTCCCCTTGGATGGCCCAGATGCCAGGCCTGCTGCATCTCGTTGATCATAGGGGGGGTTCTCGATTGGGGCATGTACTCGCCCCCAAAAAGGCACATCGCTGGAGACATTCCCACGGGCCCGTTCAATATCATCTAGCGGCTCCCCTTTGCGCTGCCCAAATGCCATCCCTGCCACGTCGCTGTGATCATGCAGCCCTCAAATAAACAAGCGTTTCGCTGTAGACATCACCATAGTATGGATGCACACGGGCCCGTGCAATCCCCTCTGGAGGATCCCCCTTTGGCGGCCAGAACGTTCTGCCCGCGACATCGCGGTGATCATGGGGCCCTCAACAGAGACGCGCACCACAATCTTGGCGCGAACGGGCTCATGCAATACCCACTGGCGGCTTCGCCGCGGTGACTACAGGACTCCTGAAGGAGTCACGGCCAGCTCCACAAACAAACGTCTCGCGTGTAATATCTCCTCGATCTGGCCACGAACGGGCCCGTGCATTATCACCTGGCGGCTCTCGTCCAGGTGGCCCAAATCCAATGCCTGCTACACCACTGTGGCCATGGGTCTCTCAAAAGAGACACGCCAACATCCAACAACAAGCGTCTCGCTTAAGACCCCCCACTATGTTGACGCGAACGGGCTCGTGCTATACCTCCTGGCGGCTCCGCCTGGGGGAACCCAAATTATGTGCCTGCTGCGTCACGTGACCATGTAAGTCTGAGTATGAATTAGTATGCGCCTGAGGTTTCTGAGTATCAGTGAGTCTGACTATGAGTGGGCCTGGATGTGTATGTGTGACTGCGTGTGGATAATTATGAATACAAGCGAGTCTTTGTCTGGATGAATATCAGTGTGTATGGTCTGAATGTGAGTGATATGTGCTGAAGAGTTTGAGTACGACTAAGCTGAGTATGAGAGGATCTGAGTATTAGTGGTCCGGGTATGAATAGGATCGGGTCTTAGCGTGAGCGGTCTGAGTAAGAGTGAGTGGAAGTGCGAGTCGGTCTTAATCAGAAGAAATCTGAACATGGGTAAGTCTCAGTGTGAGCAGCCGGGTGGAAGCCAGGGAAGGAGGCAGATGAATGCATGAGGAGCGAGCGTGACACTAATTAACATTTACCCCGTATTCAGTATACTCATAGGCCAATAAAAAGCAGCACCAGAAGTCTGGGTGTGGCCCCTCCTCCCTGGGAGGCGGCCCGGGAGAGGGATGTTGCCTTGTCTTGCTCGGGTCCCACAGGGGATCCTTACCGCCACGGCGGGGCTCGCCTCAAAAAATCTTGGTTAGAATGAGCTCCCGCGTGGAGTTGGCGAAACGGCTTATGGGAACCCAAACCTTCGAAGTCGAAGGAAGCACTGGGCACCCTTCGGCGATTTCGGTGCCCACGGGCGATTTTCCGGCTCCAGGGCCACGAAGAGACGACCCGCAACACAAAAAACAATCCCAAGCGTGGGGTACAAAACTCCGTTGCTTGAGCAGGGACCGACCGTCCCTACGTTCCCATAGGCCTACCACGAAAATCTCTCTGAACCGAAAAAATGTCAGAAGAGAGCGAAACAAGGTTCGTATAACAGAAACCCGATGTCATAAAACATAACCATCTCAGCCAGAAGTGTTCGAACAAGATCTCGTGCAAACCGCAAGAAGGGTCTTACAGCATTTCCTGGTACTTGGGCCTCTAGGCAGAGCCAGGAAGCGTGGCCATTGCTCGAGTCGCCCGAGCCGTGAAAACAAAAACACGCCCTCTGAGGCCCGAGCCCGCCGTTCCTCCTCCCTGCCGCTGCGCCTCCTCCTCCTCCTCCTCCTCCTTCTCTTAGGTCGGGCCTGTCCCCCTACAGGGGGATGCTCGACGAAAAATAAAAAATACCCCAAAAATGATATTAAAAAAATAGCCAACAATAGTCAGGGGACTATTTTTTTGGTATGTTTTGACATGTTTAGGGTATTTTTGGAGTATCTTTAATTTTCGTCGAAAATCCCCCTGTAGGGGGACACGCCCGACATAATCCTCCTCCGTGCCTGCCGCTTGACGACCTTCTTCTGGGCCTCCAGCAGCATAGACCCGCCGACCTTCCGGATCAGCACATTCCGCATCTCGAAACGCTGCTGCGCCCTCCCGGCCGCCTCCTCCGCGGCCGTCTCGAGCGTGTCCGCCCCGAACTCGAGGATGCCCCGCCTCGGAAGAGGAGGGTGCCGGGCGAGGTGGCGGCCTTCCCGGGAAGACGCGGGGACATTGAGCAGGGACCGACCGTCCCGGCAGCTCTATAGGCCTACCACGGAATGTTCTGAGAACCCAAAAATGTTCTAAGAACAAAAACAATGTTCTTAGAACATCAACTCGATGTGTTAAAACACGACAGTCCCAGCCAGAAATGTTCTAAGAACATTTCGTGTAGATCACAAAAGGTTCTCAGAACATTGTTTGGTAGGCCAATAGGCAAGCCAGGACGCTTTGCTAGTGCTAGACTTCCCAGGAAACACGGGGACAGCCCCAGGAGGGGCCGGCTCCTTCTTGAAGGCTCCCGAGATAGCTTCTCGGAGGGCCCTCATTGACGCCCACATCTAAGTGGTTATAACCAGAAAAGGGGACCCCAACCCTTTGGGAGGGCACCGAAGTCGGGAGGGCCAGAGGCCTTAGGGATAGGGGGTCGTTTCTGCGGATGTTGTACACCCAAAACGCCCAAAGACTTCTGATCCACCGTGCGAAGACGGGGACCTCAGTGAGGCCACGTCTTCACTCTGTAACTAGGGTCAGGGTTTGTAGAATCCCGATGACTCAAGTCTCATAGCAACGACCTTGCAGACGTGCTGCAGCGGACTTGTGCGTGGACTCCTGCCAATGCAAAGCCCCGAAACGGCGAACGAGAAACGAAGCGAAGATGCTCGTCTTCCCATCTTCCCATGTGTTCCCTAACTTACCTGGGGATCTACAATTATTTGTGTGTTTCTTCCCTCCCTGCCCTCGGACTCCTGGACTGGTTCCCTACTTGCTCGCCATCGCCACTGCGCCCTGGCAGCGCTCGTGGGTGCGCCCTGGCCTCGGCCCCAGCTGCTGCCACGGTACCCGCTGCCTCGGCTGGCCGCACCGGCCTGCTCTACGCGGAACTCTTCCACGTCTGATTGCTTTCTCCTCCCCCTCCCCCCGCGCGGCCGCCCTCATCTTTTTCCTCCCTCTTGCACGGCGGACAATTCGCCAATCGGTTGCCCCGATTAGCCTCACGCTGGAGCGGACTGCCTTTGCCTCGCCGCCGCCGGAACTATTCAAACTTGTCATGATCATGATCATGATCATGATCATCATCATCATCATCATCATCAGCATCATCATCATCATCATCACCATCATCAGCATAATCATCATCATCATCATCATCATCATCATCATCATCATCATCATCATCATCATCATCATCATCATCAGCATCATCATCATCCTCAACATCATCATCATGATAATAGTATTAATAATTATGATAATAATAAATCGTCTTTTACTATTTCCCTACTTAGGCTCTGCCTAGAAGGGTTCTTACTCGTTGGCCTAAAGGGCCGGGCAGTGTAAACCGCCCTGGGCGGTTCCCCCGGTCCCCTGGGAGTGGTTCCCCCAGTTGCGCTCCCTGGGTGCCCAGCAAAAGCAAAAGCAAAGGCACAAGTGAAGGCAAAAGCATAGGCAAAGCAAAAGCATAGCATAGCATAGCCTAGCCTAGCCCAGCCCAGCATAGCATTGCGCAGCATAGCATAGCATAGCATAGCATAGCATAGCATAGCATAGCATAGCATAGCAGAGCATAGCATAGCGAACCACAGCATCCACTATTGCTGCTGCTGAGGAGAAGGAGGAGGACGGCGTTTACCGCTCCTACTAATGTTGCTTTCCTAGAGGCTCCAACTCCTAGGTAGGGTCGCACTGGGATACGTTTGAATTTCCTCGGGACAGGCCCGATGTAATGTTATCCTCGATGGCTCGAGTCGCTGGTCAAAACCTGCTGCCTACCCATCCTGTAGGCTTTTCGAGCCGCGCTCCCAGCCGTGGCCTCCCTCCCCCAGAGGCCCCCCCGCACGGCACGAGCGAGCTCCCCTGGCACTCTCCTTCGGTCGGGCATGTCCTCCTACAGTGGAGGCCAGTCCACAAGAAGCCTTCCACAAGAAACCCAACCCTGAGATCCAAGGATGTCCAATGATTTTTGAGCCCACATCACGTCACGCCTGCCAGAGCAAAACCCTCGAAACCCAAGAAACCCAGGGCACCCTGGAGGCAAGGTTTCTTGGAATGGGCCTGCGGTGTGCAGGCGGATTTCGGAAGAAAACTAGAAAGGATAGTCAAACATGAGCAAAACATCAGAAGAGCACGCCAAGAAATCCCCGAACTGATTCTTTACTGTTCTCGAGCACTCTTCCTGTAGAGGCACATGCCCGACTGAACCCTAGACTCCTCCTCCGCCCCCGCTTGCGCGCCGCCTCACGAGGTCCTGCACCTGAGAGAACAAAAGGTACCGACCCCGCTTCTCCACGGACCTTTCCTGGCGTGCAATCTGACCAGCACTTCGGAGATCTAGCCGTGGCGACGAGGGCCTCCCGGAAGGCCCACAAAGGGGAAAACGACAGAAGGCTAGCGGTATGATACCGCTGCCGATACCGCCGGTATCCGTACCTTTTTCTCTTCTGAGCACCGCCCGGAACAGGCGCAAGTGGTCGAAGTTGACGGCGCCGGCCCACCGCGAGCAGCTGGAGGACGCCAGGTCTGGCAGGGTGAACGGCCCCGTGAAGACCGTACTCATCTTGAGGACTGCGGCCTGCAGCGGGTCCAGCGACTCCAGCAGGCAGATGGCCATGAGCGACAAACATGAGCACGTCCGCGCGGGAATGCACGGCGCACATGTTGGCACGCTGGCGGCATTCGCATCGGAAGGCTCCGGGTTGCGCACAGACAGCCCCCCCAAGTAGTCCCCACTGGCCCCAACAAACCCCCCGAATGGTCCAGGACGGTCTCGCCATCTCAGAGGCGGCCCCTGGGGCGCTCCGCGCCCGAGGTTTGGGTGTTGAGACCGCCCTGGGCTACTTGAGCAGAGAGCGGGAACTACAAGGGTTTGGGGCCCCCTCTGGGGCCCAGGAGATTGGACAGAGAATCCACGCATGCCCCAAAAACATCGACCACCGCTTGTCTGCTCTGGGAATCGAGCCGAATTTCCACCAGCGTCGATGTCCACGCCCCAGCGGTCTGGATGTCTCACCGCGACCCCCCGGATACGCGGTCGCAAGGACGTGCTCTGCGCGAGGCGATCGCGCCCTGCCGCGGCGGCAAGCACCTGCATCCGTGGGGTCGGGGCCAGGGAATCATGACCGCGAGCATGTTGAAGTCGCGTTTATCGCTCACGAGATGGTCTCTCCCACCATGGAAGTCTGGTACCAGGATGCGATGTTGACACCCTCGAGGTCTTGGTGGTAGCTGAGGTCGGCCTCGCCGTCCCGCCTTTTCCGGACCTTGACAAGGTCATGGAGCAGCAGCTGGTCGATGGTCTCGCGGATGAACAAGGGGTTACCCAAAGAGACCTTTCCGATGAAGTCCCGCAGCGGGGCTGCCCCACTGTCAAGTGATTTCTGGGGTACCCCGAGGTAAGTGGCGATGTATTCCGTGCACGTCTCCTCAGACAGCCCGTTGCACTCCAGAAGCCAGCCGCGCCGCATCGCAGCCTTCACCGCAGGGTTTGACTTATCGGCCTCCTTTGCGAGAACGCATATGACCACCGAGTTGTCCATCGCACGCTGGTCACCCGTCGGTGCCTCGGGGACTGTTTAATGGTGTTCAGGCGCTCATCTGAATAAGATCTAACCGCTGGGTCCGATTCCCCACCCCAAGGTTGCACTCCGACAGATTCAGTCAGCGTGAGACAAAGAATCGCGGTAAATATCATATGTGAACTGTGTGTGTATCGGAGGTGAGGGGGTGAGGGGGTGAGATCGAAGTGGAACGGAGAACCCCCCTACCCGGAAATCGGTTTCGGTTTCGTGTTCGTGCGTGCCGTGCGTGCGGGCGAGGCGAAGCTGCGTGGGCGGGCGAGAAGAAAATCTCGTCCGGCTGAGGCGCGGCCGGACCAAATGACTCCCTTCCGGCAACCGGTGGCCCGCGGTGTCCCGCCGGTGTCCCGCCTCCCGCTGAGGCGCGGCCGGACCAAATGACTCCCTTCCAGGGGCCGATGGCCCGCGGTGTCCCGCCGGTGTCCCGCCGGTGTCCCGATGATGATGATGATGATGATGATGATGATGATGATGATGATGATGTCGATAATATTAATGATGATGATGACGATGATGATGATGATGATGATGATGATGATGATGGTGATGGTGATGGTGGTGATGATGATGGTGTCCCGATGTGACGATGACGATGATGATGATGATGATGTTGACGATGTTAATGATGATGATGATGATGGTGATGGTGGTGATGATGAAGATGTCCCGATGATGATGCTAATGATAATGATGTTGCTGATGATGATGATGCTGTCCCGATGATGGTGATGATGATGTTGATGACCCTGATGATGTTGATGAGGTGATGATGATGATGAGATGATGATGGTGAATGTGAAGATGAAGATGCTGATGGTATCCCGATGATGATGATCATGATGATGATGATGATGATGATGATGATGTTGATGGTGATGATGACGACGGTGGTGTCCCGATGATGATGATGCTGATGATGATGTTGATGAGGATGCTGATGAGGTGATGATGATGATGATTTTGATGATGGTGGCCCGATGATGGTGATGATGACGGTGATGTTGTTGATGATGATGATGATGGTGTCCCGATGATGATGATGATGGTGACGATGATGATGTTGTCCCGATGATGCTGATGAGTTTGATGATGATGATGTTGCTGATGATGATGATGGTGGTGATGATGATGTCGATGATGTTGTTCATGATGATGATGATGATGAGATGATGGTGATGATGATGATGATGATGGTGGTGTTCCGATGATGATGATGATTCTGATGATGATGATGATGATGGTGTCCCGATGATGGTGCCCCGGTGATGATGATGGTGATGATGATGATGTTGTCCCGATGATGATAATGGTGATGATGATGATGTTGATGACGTTGATGACGATGATGTTGATGATGATGACGTCGATTGTGAGATCGATTGTAGTATCGATAGTGAGATGGACCGTGAGACCGAATGTGAGATCGATTGTGAGATCGACAGTGGGATCGATGGTGAGATCGATTGTGAGATCGATAGTCAGATCGATCGTCAGATCGATCGAATGAAATAGATCGAGTGAAATCGATTGTGAGATCGATCGAATGAGATCGGTCGAGTGAGACCGATAGTGAGATCGATAGTGAGATCGATAGTAGGACCGATCGAATGAGACGTTGGTTCATCCCCCGAACCTTCTTCACCCTGAGGGTGGTCGTATAGCTGTATTTATACACACATATTTATATATATATAGATGTGTGTGTATGGTACCCCCCGCAGAGGTCCACCTCATTCTGCCTCATCTTATGGGGCGCCTTCGGCCTTTAAAAGCTTCGGAAAGAAACCGCTCTCATTCCCACTCCATGCCGCTTCTCCGTTATCCCTATCTCTCTCTCGGTGTCGTCTATCTCTCTCTCTCTCTCTCTCTCTCTCTCTCTCTTCCTCCTCCTCCTCCGCCTCCCCCTCCTCCTCCCCATCCTCATCCTTCGAATCCCCTTACGGGAGTGAATCAAGCAAAGCCTTGCCAAGCGTTCAAAACGAGGCCCCCGCCTGAGAGGTCCCCAAAACCACATTCAAAAGGAAGCGCCCGCTTGAGAGATCCCCAAAACTACCACTCAAAACGAGGCTACCGCCTGAGAGGTTACAAAAAAACTATAGAAATGCAGAAGCCACCCCCTCATCCTTGGAACTGGCACCAACAACACAAACAAAAACTACGTGTCAGAAGAGAACTTCTCCTCCCATCCGAGGGGGGCGGGTAAGAAGAGGAGGAATCGGGGGGGAGGAGTTCTCCTCTAAAACATTTTTTGTTTAAAAAACAGTTACAATGACGAGAGGGGTGGCTCTTGGATTTCGTTTTTGTTTTTGTTGCTGGAACCTCTCAGGCGGGAGCCTCGTTTTGAGTGTTTTGTTGGGGACCTCTCAGGCGGGAGCTTCAGTTTGTGTATGCTTGTTGGGGACCTCTCAGGCGGGAGCATCGTTTTCAATGCGTTTTGGGGGACCTCTGCGAGGCATCCTCCTCGTCACCCTTTCTATATTCATCCTCCAGCACTTGGGGCGGGGGGCGAGCATATGTTATTCGTATTCCTCATCCTCGCCCTCTCCTTCCCATTCCTCCACGTTGTATTCGTTCTCCACGTTGTGCAATGGGTTTCAAAGTTGGCGTCGGGCACTTTGCCCTGGCGTGCGTTTTTTCTCGCAACACTTCTTCTGATCATGAGCGAGGAAGCGATGAAGAGCGAGGAAAAGGAGGCGGAGGAGGAAGCACGACATGTGATGGCGGCATCAATTTTTAATGCCCTCGAGAGCGCCACAGTTACAGAAAATAATTCGCAAACGAACGGGGCCCGTTCCTAGGTGATCCCGCGTATCCTGCGTATTCCTCTTTCCCCGCTCCTCCTCCGTACCTGTTTCAGCTCAAAGTTTAAGTGGCTCCTCAAGGTTTAACTGCTTCCCCGCCCCGTGCTTCGCGCCGCCATGGGAAACCCAAAGGGAGCGGCCCCGGCTTACGAGAAGAAGCTGTTCAACAACAAGGTGCGCAGGGCCGCGAAGAGAGAGCAGGACTTGAGCAACAAGCCAGCAGTGGCAAAACTGCCAAAGGAGGCGCGCGCAGCAGCTCGCAGGTCCCCCGAGGGCGCGCTGGACGCTCGTTCCCGCCGTTCGAACCACCACTACAAAGAGAAGTACACCGCAAGCCACAGGGCCGCCGCGGCAGAGGCGGTTGCCAACCGCCCCAAGGAGCAATTCACGGAGAAAACGGCCGCTCTCAAGAACGCGCGGGCGGAGCTGCGCGAGACGCGGGACTCCTTGGAGAAGACGGAGAAGGAGCTGCATAAGGCCAAGCAGATGGCCGAGAAGGCTGAGAAGAAGACCGAGGAGGCCGAGGAGGCGGTCGAGAAAACCACCGCCACCTGGGAGAGCTGGTGGCGGACCCTCCAGGTGCGCGTGAAGCACCGCTAGCCCCCTTTGGGCGGCCAAGAACGCGAGGCTCTTGGCGCAGCGCGGCCCGCCCCGCGGCCACGCGAACGACTGGGGCTGACGCGCGCCGCGCGCAGCCTTGCCGAGCAGCTCCACTCTGGCCACTGGAGCCACAACAAAACACAGCGAGCGAGATCGAGAGAACGAGGGGGAGAGAGCAGGGCAGGCGCGGCGGGACAGAGCGCCAAACGACGGAGGATGAACCGCAGCAGAACACAACGAGCGAGAGCGAGAGAACGAGGGGGAGAGAGCAGGGCAGGCGCAGCGGGACAGAGCGCCAAACGACGGAGGAGGAAACGAACCAACTGCGCTGCGGATGTCCTTGTCGACATATTCGGTATCGTAGCTGTTTGGGCTCAGCCGATGTTTGGGCTCATCTTGGCCGCCAGAGGCCCAGGCGATACCCCGCGACAACATGAATTAACCACGCGCGTGGTAACAGCGCAGCGTTCTCATCTTCCGCGGTTTGCCCGAATTGTGGCTCAAGGGACGATCCGCCCTGGCACCACCTGGCTGGCTGCGCCCCCGCGCGCGCCCCCCCACCCTCTGCGGCGCCGCGCGTCGCTGCGATGATCGCGGCGGTCGCGAAGGACTTCACCATGCACAAGCTGAGTTTTTCCATCCTCTCAGAGGACGAGACGGGCACCGCACACTCTGCAAAGGATCCCCCGTGTACACCTGTTGACACCGAGGCGGGCGGCCCAATGAAGAAGGTCGTGCGTTTCGTGGACATCGCGCCCGATCGCCGCGAGGACATTGACAGAGGCGCTATCTTGGAGCACCCCCGTCGCAAGACATTCAAGGACCGGCCCTTGCCTTTCCGCTGGAAGGACGAGCACCACGCAGCTGCTCGTGGCGCCGAGGGGCGGCGGCGGGAAGTGCTCCATCAGCCGCTACGTCGCGAAGAACAATATCAACATGCACAGCCGTCCGAGCATGTGCGTTGGTCAGGCGCATAAGACCGCGTGGGGCATCAATGAGAAAGCAGGGACGAAGGCGCTGCAGCACCTGCTCATGCACCTCCCTGGCTTGAAGATCAGGTATTTCACGTTCGACCACCGCGACCTCAACAAACAAAACAGAACTCATGGATGAGTCGAAAGCAGTCCAGGGGTTCGATTACATCGAGGAGCATGCCCGTCTAATCTAGAATAACGGTCACCTTCGGTGGACCACTAAGGAGCTGAACGTGCCCCAACCGTGCGTGGCGTTCAATCAAATACCGCATCCACAGGAGCGCCAACGCCAAGGCAGGACCCAAGCTGCTTGCCACCAAGGCCCGCTCGGCCCAGCACGACGGCTGGCACAAGGACGGCGGCACGTGGGCCAATACGGGGCCAAATGGTGGAGCACATCATGCGCGACCTGCTGACTGCGCGATCGGCCGCGGCAGAATTTGGGCGTAGACTTGGGTACTACGTCTGCACTACGTCGGGGATCTGCAATGGGTACTCCCCACCGCGTGTACTGCGCCTGAAGGTTTGCAGTTCAAAGGGAATTCTCTCGCATTGCATATTCCAACAGTCAATCAGCACATGGACAGGAACACAACATCACATCATCGCCCCACTTGGACGCCGACGTAAAGAACGGTAGACCCCGGCGGGGGGGGGTAGCACATGTATAGATCCGAGGTTCGGGGTGAGATCGATAGAGGCACCACTAGTGATACCGAACGTGAAATCGATAACGAGATCGAAAAATGCTACCGATAATGATAACGATAGAGACATTACATCGCAGCGACGCATCGCTATCACGCGTCATCGCTAACTCGAGGGCGCGTCACCACCACCGTCATCATCACACCCATCGCATTACCCAGCACTTGGTTCTGTCCTCCCCCCAACGTCTTGATCACCCGAAGGATGGTCGTATACGTATCTGTCTATGTATATATATATATATATACATATATATATGTGTGTATATATATATATATATATATATACGTATATATGTATGGATGTCCGACACCATATAAACGTCCGAAGGCCAGGAAGCCCCCAAGAGGCTCCAAGAGGCCCCCGACAGGTCCCCAAGAGGCCCCAAAGAGGTTTCCAAATGGTTCCCAAGAGGTCCCAGGAACCCCCCAGGAGGCCGCAGGAGGCCCCCAAGAGGCCCCTTAGAGCCCCCTTTTTTCCAAAGGCTCCCAGGAAGCCTCCCAAAGCCCCAAGAGGGCCCCAAGAGGCCTCATCTTTGTCCTCCTCCGCCTTCTCTTCCCTTTCCTCCTCCCTCTTCCTTTCTCTTCCATCTGCTTATCCTCCGCCTTCTCCTCCCTCTCCTCCTCCTCCTCCGCCTTTTCCTCCCTCTCCCTCCCAGTGTTCCCTTAAACGGGTTCCACAACGGCTGGGGGAACACATAGTCCAATAGCTTGGCTTGATTTCGGCCCATCGTTCGGCCGCGTAGGCGTTTCAAAAAGGCAGGGGGCGGCGGTGATTCGCCGCACCCGTCTTCGATCCGCCGCCCTGCTCTGCTTGCAGAGGGGTTGTTGGCGTGCAGAGCTGGGCTCGATTGTCAGATGGCCTAACTGAGTTAGCTGGCGGGCTGGCTGGGCGTGGTTGCCGCTGCCTGGGGGTGTTGACTGGGGCGGCTGTGTTCGTTGGGCTGCCTGGGCCTCGGATCGGGTGGTTGGACGGGCTGGCTGGCTGGCTGAGCCCGCGGGCCGGTTTGGCCTGTTGCGTTGAAGCGTTGGTAACCGCTGACCGTGACCAGCATGGGAAAACTGGTGTTCTGTCGCTCCATCAAAGGTCCTCCGTGTTTAACCCGATGTCCCTGATATTCACAGGGCGAAGATCATAACATTCAGGGCCAACAAGGATAACAAAGTTTCGCCTGACTGGTCGCAACATAAAGGGAGTAGAGGAGGATGATGGGGTGAGAGGAGCAGATCGTCCAAAAGTATGAGTCGTAGTAGTAGCAGTAGCAGTGGCAGTAGTAGTAGTAGTAGTAGTAGTAGTAGTAGTAGTAGTAGTAGTAGTAGTAGTAGTAGTAGTAGTAGTAGTAGTAGTAGTAGTAGTAGTAGTAGTAGTAGTAGTAGTAGTAGTAGTAGTAGTAGTAGTAGCAGTAGTAGCAGTAGCAGTAGCGTAGTAGTAGCAGTAGTAGTAGTAGTAGTAGTCGTAGTAGTAGTAGTAGTAGTAGTAGTAGTTAGTAGTGGTAATAGTGGTAGTAGTATGGCCGTAGTAGCAGTAGTAGTAGTGGTAGTATTCGTAGTATTCGTAGTAGTAGTATTAGTAGTAGTAGTAGTAGTAGTAGTAGTGATAATAGTAATGATATCAGGGGTAGTGCTAGTAGTGGTGGTTGAAGTGGAAATAAAAGTGGTAGTGGTAGTGGTAGTAGTAGTAGTAGTAGTAGTAGTAGTAGTAGTAGTAGTAGTAGTAGTAGTAGTAGTAGTACTAGTAGTTGTTGAAGTAGTAGTAGTAGTAGTAGTAGTAGTAGTAGTAATAGTAGTAGTAGTAGTAGTAATGGTAGTAGTAGTCTTCGTCGTAGTCGTCGTCGTCGCCGCCGTAGCCGTAGTCGTAGCAATCGTGATAGTAGTGGAAATAGTAGTAAGAGTAATAGTAGTAGTAGTAAGAGTAGTAGTAGTAGTAGTAGTAGTAGTAGGAGTAGTCGTAGTAGTCGTGATAGTCGTAGTAGTAGTGGTAGTAGTAGTAGTAGTAGTAGAAGTAGTAGTGGTAGTAGTAGTAGTGGTAGTAGTAGTAGTCGTAGTAGCAGTAGTAGCAGTAGTAGTAGTAGTGGTAGTAGTAGTAGTAGTAGTAGTAGTAGTAGTAGTAGTAGTCGTGGTAGTAGTGGTAGTAGTAGTAGTAGTAGTAGTGGTAGTAGTAGTGGTAGTGGTAATAGTAGTAGTAGTAGTAGTAGTAGTAGTAGTAGTCGTAGCAACAACTGTAGTATTAGTAGCCGTTGTTGCTGTTGCAGGGAAGGAGGACGGAGGCCAAAACCGAACCACCACATCGGACATTTGTCCGGGCCTGCTAAGGTCAGGTTGGCGAGGCCGTGGCCTCAACATACAGACATGCATAATAGCTACGAGATATACAACACGTTATAAATCCGTGCAACACACAAAAAGTTATGACAGAGGAAGTAAGGAGGAGGAAGCCCTGGTTATGAATGTCGGCGAAATGCTGATGTGTTTGTGCTCGAGTATCGACCACGTGGTGGTGTGTTGAACTGAACGAACCCAAGTGAGGTCGTTCGGTTTGCCATGCTCATTGGTAGGTGTGGGCGTTGGGTGCAGGTCGGGTCGGTGTTCTCGAAGGAAACTGACGAAACCGTCGTCCCAACGCTTGCGCTGGCCGCCGTGGTGTCTCCAGCCACGTTGCCGTGAATCTCTCCTGGTTGCCAGCGCAGTGCACGCCACGTCTATCTGGTAGGCTCGTGGTTGGTAACTTTGGATGCCATACGCCACGACCACTGTCTGCGAATCGTCTCCCAGTTTTCGATGTGGTGGTGCTCCATGTGCTGTTCTGCGCGCCGCGTGGCTCGCTGGATGTGGTCGACCCACGGCTCCATGGCGTCCTCGTCATTGTTGTTGTCGTTGCTCTCGCTGTGTCGGTCGGTCGTGTCTTGTTGGGGCGCGTTGCTCTTTGCGTCGTCGTTGCTGCTAGTGTTGTGGTCAGGTGCTTGAGTGGTCGTGCGGTCGTCTCCGTAGAGTGCTGCGGGTGTTAAGGTCCGGCTGACAAGCCGGAGTCGGTGTGTCATTGGGTAATGATTGTTTGTCAGCTCCTGTTTGTGCGAAGTGAACGTTGCCCATGCTGTCCTCGTACGGTGGTGGATTTGGGTCCCCATCGCGTCGTGACAGCTGATGAGGGGGGAGGAGGAGGAGGAGGGAGGAAAGAGTGAGGGGGGGGGAGGGAGGGTGGATGGGGGGGGGGATCTTGAAAAAACACATTTGCAAACCTATCATATTACCATATTCCTGTTGGAAAACCTTTCACTTCAGAAAGGTATTGAAGTCCACTTGCGCGTGGGGGGGAACATCTCGGGCATTTTCCCGCGATAAGAAGCCCCGGAGATAAAACAGGTTCGCCCGTGTGGGTGTGGGATGGCAGTAGTCGTAGTCGTAGTAGCTGGTGATGATGACAATACTGATGCAATAGTAATACGAGTCGTACTCGTAGTCGTAGCCGTAGTCGTCGTAGTAAAAGGAATCGTAGTAGTAGTAATAGTAGTAGTAGTAGTAGTAGTCGTAGTAGTAGGAGTAGTAGTAGTGTAGTAGTAGTAGTAGTAGTAGTAGCAGTAGTAGTAGTAGTAGTAGTAGTAGTAGTAGTAGTAGTGGTAGTAGTAGTAGTAGTAGAAGTAGTAGTGGTCGTCGTCGTCGTCGTGGTAGTAGTGGAAGCAGTGCTAGTAGTAGTACTAGAAGTAGTCGTAGTAGTAGTAATAGTAGTAGTAGTAGTAGTAGTAGTAGTAGTAGTAGTAGTGGTAGTCGTAGTAGTAGTAGTAGTAGTAATATAAATAATACTAGTAGTAGTAGTGGTCGTACTAGACAGTAGTCGTGGCAGTAGTAACCAAAGTGACAAAACAATAATCGTAGTAGTAGTAGCTGGCGTAGAAATAGTAGTCGTAGTAGTAGTAGTAGTAGTAGTAGTAGTAGTAGTAATAATAGTACTAGCAGTCGTCGTAGCCGTAGTAGCAGTAGTAGTAGTAGCAGCAAAAGTAGTAGTGGAAATAGTAGTAGTAGTAGCCGTAGTAGTAGCAGTAGTAGTAGTAGTAGTCGTCGTAGTGGTAATAGTAAAAGTAGTAGGAGTAGTAGTAATACTTAGTAGTAGTCGCCATCAAACTAGCAATACATCAATCGTACTCGTAGTACTAGTCGTATTAGTAGTCGTAGTAGCATCTGTCGTAGTAGTAGGAATCGTAATCGTAGTAGTATTCGTTGTACGCGTAGTAGTAGTAGTAGTAGTCGTCGTGGTTATAGTAATAGTATTCGCCGAAGCAGTAGTAGTAATATCAGTCGTAGTACTGGTAGTCGTGAAAGTAAAAGTTGTAGTAGTAGTAGTATCCTTAATATTAGTAGTAGTAGTAGTAGTAGTAGTCGTAGTAGTAGTAGTAGTAGTAGTCGTAATAGTAACAGTAGTAGAAGTAGTCGTAACAGTAGTAGTCGTAGTATTAGTATTAGTATTAGTAGTAGTAGTAGTAGTAGTAGTAGTAGTAGTAATAGTAGTAATAGTGGTAGTAGTGGTACTACTAGTAATAGTAGTAGTAATAATAGCAGTAGTAGTTGTTGTAGCCGTAGTAGTTGCAGTAGTAGTATAGTAATCGTAGTCGTAGTAGTGGTAGTCGCAGTAGTAGTAGTAGTAGTAGTAGTAGTAGTAGTAGGAGTAGTAGTGGTAGTAGTAGTAGTAGTAGTAGTAGTAGTAGTCGTCGTCGTCGTCGTCGTAGTCGTAGCCGTAGTCGTACTAGTAGTAGTCGTAGTAGCAGTAGTTGTAACTGATGGGGATGATGTTGATCATGCTGCTGATGATGACGCGGTAAGGAGATTCAATGTGATTCGTACTTGTCTCGGTGATAACAAAATTAAGCCCCGCCGCCCCCCGCCGCCGACCAAAACTGCATTTGCTGGAGAGAATCCACACTCAGGTCTCAAAGGGGGGGATGCTTTACTATCCGGGGCACGCGGTTATTCTGAATCTGCGCAATGCTTGGCGACCGCGCTTGTGCACTACACGGCGTTCATGTCTAATCGTGCTCATTTCTAATTGTGCTCGGTTCTAATTGTTCCTGGCCCCCTAGTGGCCAGGAAGAGGACCAGGATAGAACAACTAGAAATGAAAGGATCTCGGCCCCCAAAAAATTAAAGAACTTCTGAATACTCCGAAATTATCAACGTGTACTTGCACGCCCCGCCGGACCGATGACTCGGGGACGTGGAACTTCGAGGGCGCCGTCACGCGGTTGAGCTTGCCCTCGGCGGGGTCCACCTCGCCGGGCAGCGCGAGCTTCCCCAGGCGGGCGACCGCGCTCCAGAAATCGCCGAACTGGTCCTTCGTCTTCTTGAACAGGCTGGTGCCGTACTCCAGCTGGACCACCTCGGTATGAGGGAGGGCCCCGCAGGAATCGGCCCCCCCGCCCGCGCGGCCTTTTCCCCGGAGCCGAGCGCCCCTCCCGAGCCTTCCTCGAAGGCCTCGGAGCCCGCAGGCGGAGGAAAAAGACACCTCGGATGGGGGCCTCGCCGCGATCCCCAAGAGTCCCCCCGGAAGTCCCGTGCGGGAGCGGGGGGCCTCCAAAGATGTGCCCCTCGGAGGCCTCCGGAAGCCGGTCGCGGCTCCGACGGGAGCCCAAACGACGAAGAACAGGAGGAAAGCTTCCGAGGACATAGGAATACAGAAAGGCTGCATGTCAGACGCGTCCGAGAGATGGGTGCGTTCCTCCAGAGGCAAGGCAGCCCAACGACAAGGCGAAACTGTTTCGCGACAAGGGGGTTTAAAGCGGTGGGCGAAAGCGGGAGGCAGGGGGCGAAAGCGGGAGGCGAAAGCGGGAGGCGAAAGCAGGAGGCCAAAGCGGGAGGCGACGTCGGAGGTGAAAGCGGGAGGCGAAAACGGACGGCGAACGTGGGAGGCGAAAGCGGGAGGCGAAAGAGGCAGGCGAGATCGGGAAGCGAAAGCGGGAGGCGAAAACGGACGGCGAACGCGGGAGGCGTAAGCGGAAGACCAAAAAAGGGCGGTGAAAGCGGGAGGCTAAAGTAGAAGGCGAAGAAAAAGCGGGAGGCGAAAGCAGGAGGCGAAACGAAAGCCAGGGGCGAAAGCGGGAGACGAAAGGACAGCGGGAGGCGAACGCGGGAGGCGAACGCGGGAGGCGAAACGAAAGCGGGAGCCGAAAGCGGGAGGCAGAAACGCCTCCCACCTTCTTCTCTTGTCGCGAAAACGTGTCGTTTTGTAGTGCATCAGTTTTCTTCTGTCGTGCATGTATCTATCCTCTGTCATGAAAAATCATGTTTTTGTCAGAAATGTGGCGTCCAGGAGGAGGGAGATGCAAGTCATGGTCGGAGGCCCGTGCAGGGCCAAAACATGGCCAGGGGATGTGCTGAAAGATGAAGGGAGGGGGCCATGAGATTCGGGACGACACCAGGACACCGGCCATGACATCCACCGAACCCTCGTCATCACCCCCCTCTTGTGAGGGGCACCGATAGGGGGGGACTGGCATAGGGGGGCATGCATCGATCTGCAATCAGCGATACATCGTCGATAGATCGGCGATCGGCCCCCGATAGCGAAACCGCACCTTCCTGGGCGGGTTTGGGCTATGGGGCCCCTATCGGCGATCAGTGGGCGATTGAGGGTCGATCTATCCCCTTGTATGCCCATCCACCCTTATCCCAGACCCCCGACGTCATGACTTTTTCATTACGTCGACCCCTGGAGGTCTCGACCCATTACCCTGGACCGGTTTTTCGTCCTGAGTCGTTTTCTGACGGTCCCGAGGGCCGGCAAGGGACCCCACAGGCCGAAAATAGCAAAGAACCTCCTGTCACGATTTTTCCATTGCCCGAGGGGGTCTGGGATCGTTGCCCCTGATCTTGGCCAACCCCCGATCATGGCGATGGGCCGCCACGAGCAACGGCGCCCGCCGCCGGAGCCGGTCGAGGAGCACCTCCACAGCCCTGAGGCAGGTCTCCAGCAGCCGCCGCTGGTCCTCCGGCGAGGCCACCGTCCCCTCGAGCGCGTCCTCGAGGTCCTGTGCCCAGGGCAGCTGTGGTGGGCTTGTCTTCCACCACCACCACTCGAAGTAGGAGGGAGAGGGGTCCTCCTCCTCCTCCTCCTCATCCTCCCCCTCCTTCCCCCTCCATCTTATCGTGGTGGTGGTGGAAAACAAGCCCATCAAGCTGAGTTCGCCCGTGTGTTGTCGGCGAGCGCAGGGTGAAATGAGAAGGGGCGGGTCTTCTCAGAAGGCGCGGTAGTCCCCTGGCAATCTGAAACATCTCCTTAATCTCTCAAAAGCACGAGGGCTTCTGAGAAGTCCCGCCGCCTTCTGAGAAGGCCTTTTCCTTATCACTCCCCCCCCTTCGCTCGCCGACGAGTGTGGCGCTCGGAAGGGCGGGCGGACCTTGAGATCCTGGCGTTGAAATTCCAATTCCAATGTTTTTTTCCACGGCGGCCGTTTTCGACTGGCTCCAGGCCCCAGGGCCATCACAGATCGATCCAGTGCGAAAAATGCCACAGAAAGGTAAGGCCCCGAGCTGCTCTACTTGCGATTTTCTGCGATGCACCCCGAAGCCGGCGGCAATCGACCGGTACGCAGGTGGGGGGCAGAGTTTCAGAACAAACACAATATTTCGGACACCCCCGCGGACTTCTAGGATCTGCGGGGACTGCATGCGACCATAACCGCAACGAGGGCACACCCTGGGGAGTGTCCTGTGCAAGCCAGAATGTGTCGGAACACCGACACCAGCGTCGTACTGTTTGTGGTCGGCGTGGCGTCCCAGGACGGCCAAATCCACCACAACGACAACCAGGGCGTTCATGTCGAGCGCGGTGGGTTTCCCCCGAGGGCCCCCTTCCCCGAAAAATCCACTTCGTTGTGGCTGTGCTTCCCTCTTGTGCCCTGAGCATCAACACTGGGCTCGCGGCGGGCTCGGCGCGCGGAGAGCCATTGTGCCATTGTGGGCTCGGCGCGCGCAAGGTCCCAGCGCCAACGCAAGGTTCCCGGGCGGACGCCCGCGCGCTGCGGCGATCGAGTCCTTCTGCACGGGGTCCCGGGACGAAGGTGGAGGAAGGAGGAGGGAGGAGGATGGAGGATGGAGGAGGGAGGAGGGAAAGGACAGAACATCCGCATGATGGGGTCAACGACGAAACGCCCGCCAAGGAGCCGCGGGGTACGACTTGCAGAATCCCCTGCGGACGAAATTTGCCGCAGACCCAGACTTCTCGTGGGGCCGGCAGGGGGCGTGCCCCGATGCTCTAAGAAGCGAACTCCGAAAAAAATGCCCCGTAAGAGAGGCTCGCTACCTTGCGAGCACGGGTCCCTGCGGGTCAGTGCGGGGGGAGCAGCTGCTGGCCCTTTCGCGCGCCTCTCCTTGGGGAACGCGCATGGTGAGCAGGGCTCCAAACCAGGGGGAGGAAAACGACGCAACCGCTCCACAACGACACGCGAAGAGAGGAGGAGGGAGGGAATGCAGGAGGCCCCGTTTCGTGCCAAACTTATATTGGGGAGCCCAATACTATGTTCTACCGAGGTCCTGCGTGGCCCACGCTTCGAACAGTTCCCTCCCGCTCTGGACTCACTTCGTTGCCTGGACGTGCTTGCCAATGGCCAAACCGTGCACTCCATGTAGTGTGCGACACATTCCCTGTGCTGCAACCCGCTGCATCCAAACGCTCTGTAGCAATCGAAGTATACCTCTGAAGTGTCCCCTTTCCAGTCGGCGTGTAGGTAGGGGCGAGCAAAGCCACCGTGGTCACGGCGTGTGAAAGGCCTCCACATCTGGTCATGTCCCAATGTCGTTCCACGGCGTGTCAACACCGACTCCACCAGTCCTGCGCGGGGTGAGTGTTGGAGGGGCAAGATGTCGCGGGGTTCTCAAGGAGGCCTTGGGGGAGGGGCCCTAAGGGAACGCTTTGCTCGTCTCTGTGGGGCCCTCGTCCCCAACTCGTCGTCCCAGTGGTGCTGCGTTCATCTGAATTCGTGCGGTCTCCTGTCTTCTTGCGCCGCCTGTCGGTGCTCAGAAATAAACGCTCATGTCAGTGCAGTCCCCGCTGGCCTGCACTCCGGGATGCCCTCGCCAGTGCGGCCGCAGGGGCGAGCGGGCGCGCTCGCGCGCGCCCGCTGGAGCTAGCCGCTCCTCCTGGATTGGCGTACTTCTCGAGGATGTGGTTGCCGCCGAGCAGGGCGCTTGTTCTATCGCGCAGTTCCTGGCGACGCTTGAGCCCCATGGAACTCCCTCCCGGATGCCTCCACGACGCTCTGCAGGTTCTCCAGGTCGTCCTTCGCGATGCGCATCGCTAGCTCGCGCAGGCTGCGCAACGAGAAGTACTGTCTCCTTTCTGCTTGCCGTGCTTCCACTGGGCACCCTGCAATCAGCTCGCAGCTCTGTCCGCGGTGCGCCATCGGGAAGACCGGCGGGATCATCACCTGCTGTGCATCTGGGTTCAGCTGCTGGGCTGCGCTGGAGAACTGGCAGTGGTGCTCATTAATGGCGTCGTCGATCCTCTGCGGCGGCCTCTCGGCTGCGAATGCCCCCCCCACTTGCCATTAGTGAGAAGCTCCACAGCATTCGACGGGCCGTTGCGGAAAGGGGCGGGGCCTCGACTTGCAGCCGATCCCGGGCCACTTCGCGTTCTCCTCGGTGGAGTGACGCTTCATCTTGCCAACCCATGCTTGCATGCGCTGGTCGGTGGGGGAGCTCTCATGGGCAATCACCAGCGCCTCCCCGTCGACTTTGCACCAGAACACCCACTGTTTTGACCGCGAATGAACGCCAGGGCCCCTCCACCACAGCTCGTTGGGGAAGGCTAGTCCGCACGAGCAGGCGCAGCTCTTGTCCCAGTCCCAGCCCGCGCGGCACCGCGCAAATTGTACCACTGCATTGTCTCTCCGCGTGTCCACAAAGCCCAGCGCTTTCAAGTGCTGGATCTGCGGCGCACCCATGTTCTTGCACGTCTTGTAGTTGCCGTGTTCCATCAGCTCCTTCTCTTTCTCTTCGAGCGCTTGCTCGGCTGCCTCAAGGGCCACCCTGTCCTCCTTGTCCATGAGCGCGTGCTCGCGCATCGTGGCGTCGCGCTCCTCGGCGCAGTTCAGGGCGACCCGCACAGTCTCCCCTGCCCTGCTGAGGGCCGTGAAGATGCCCCCGTTCTTCTTGATGCCTTCCACCGAGGCCTTCGACGCCTCCCCGGGCCGCTCAAGGACCTTCTTGAATCTCTGGTTGCGCGACCTCTTCGGCCGGTCGCATTGCTCCTCCGCGTCGACGATCGCCTTCGCCACCTGGGCTTGCACCATGGACTGAGCGGTCCACGCTGGGCCCCTGGCGCGCTTCTTCTGATCGCGGCTCACTTGTTCTTGTTCTGTACTTCCCCCCGCCATGGCGAAGCTTTTCCTCGTCGCTCCACTCGGACCACGCCGCGAGCCGCAGGGCCAACTCGCAAATGACGCACGCCCTCTTCCACTGGGTTCCTCTTCCTCCTTGGTCCTGTTCACGTCCTGACTCGTTCATGGCGCGCCCCCCGCGGCTCTCCATCGCCCTGGTGTGCCCAGACTGCTCGCCGAAGCGGCCGCATGGCCAAAGCTTGTCGCTTCTGGCGAAGGCCGCGAGCAGCCCTTCGGCGCCTTGCACTCCGGGACTTCCTCGCCAGTGCAAGTTCGAGCCGACGCTCTGGTTGAGCCAGAAAGGCCGTGGGGGCAGATGGTACGCGACGGGGATTTATCTCCTCTCTGAAATCCCGCGCCGTGGCCAGTAGCCCCCGACAGTACCTCGTAGAACTCTGGAGTCGGGGTGCGCTCCTGAACCCACAATGTCCTAGGAAACAGACATCGCCTCCCGCGCTCGGCGCACGCTTCCCGTCGGTTGGCCGAGTTGCAGCCGCGAAGCGGCCTTCGATGTAGCGCCGGGCCATAGCCCTGGCTCCCAGGAAGCTAAATGCCCCGAAACCTGTCGGTCGTTTGTCCGAGTGGCAGCCGCGAAGCGGTCCTCGATTGCACGCGTTTCCGTGATCCCTCGCTGCACATATGTTGTCTGTTGAAATCTGCAAGGAACGCAGAGGCCCCTATCACGCCGCATCGCCACAACTGTAGGTGGCCACGAGGAGGTGAAGGGGCAATTGGGGCCACGCTGTGAGATGCAGTGCCGTCACAAGTTAAGACGTAGGCAACTACATGTTTGGACGCGAGGACTGGCTGCTTCCTGGGAAACCTTTCCCCGGGGCGTTCCTCTGTAATTATGCCTCCCGTTCCGCCCGACAGATGAAGGCAAATTTGATGCGCCTGCTTCTCGGGGACACGCGTCCAAGTATGACGAAGCGCTCACCATCCATGCTGAATGACTCCGCGATCTTTTCCTCATCAGAGAGATGCCGTCTCGCTTGTCCGCTATTGGGCACTTCTGAGAGGCCCGCCTGCGCTGCGGGGGCCTCCTGAGGGGCGGCGCCCTCAGAAAGCTGTGCAGTAGCCTTCGCAGAGGGGGTCGCGCAAGTGCTGGTCCGCGTCAGTCGCGGTCGGGCACTTGGCGCCGGGACGCTTGCACTCCGAGATGCCCTCGCGAGCGCCGCTGCCCCCCTCGCTTCGCGGCGCCGACGCTGGAGTTAGCGCTCCACCGCCATCTCCAACTTCATCTTGGGTGCCGCCACCTGGGACTTCGCGCCGCCCGCGAGAACCATCAGCACCCCCGCCGCTTTCATCCGGTTGTGGCCCGAGAACTTGCCCAGCTTCTCCAGAATCTCCTCGCTCGTTACTTTTAGGGGCGCCGCTCGGAAAATGGGGGCCCTGTTGATGCTGATCAGAATATTGCCCGCGCCCTCCTCCCAGAACTGCTCGTCCTCGTTCGGGTTCTGGTGCCTGTAGTTGCGAACTTTGTAGCTCTCGCTGACCTTGCGCAGCTCGATCGCCTCGGTGGCCCTGGCCTGGCTGTAGATGCTGCTGCCGTCCACCATGACCAGGAAATTGTTCGGCGCGTCGATTGCCCAGACCATAGGCGGCTCCACCGATGTTACGTCCGCGGTCTGCCATTCCGTCACTGTCTCTGGAAGGCCTCCCATTAGCGCCATTCCCGCGTGAATGCGCGGGGTCTGGGCGAATGCCCCTCGCTCCGTTTCCTGACCCAGCCCCCATAGCAGCGGCCCGCTGCTAGGGGCTTCTGAAACGCCCACGCGCAAATTTTGGCGAAGTAAATGTCCGTGGTCAGGTTGCTCATATCGCGCATCTCTGCCGCGGGGCGGAAGGCGAGGCGCCGGGGCCCGCTGACGGTCCCTCTGCGGTCGGGCCCCTCTCAATCGCCCGTTGGCTGGGGTTGCTGGCGGGGGGGCCCGCGGCCCCCCCCCCCCGCCCTTGCCGCCCCCCCCCCCCCGCCGCCTCAGCCGCGGCCGAAGGAGCGGCCCCTGCCGCCTTGGCGCGGGCCGCGCCCATTGCCCAGCGGCCCTTGCCCTTGCCTTCGTCGCCCTCGCGGCGCTTCGTCTCGCCCACCATCTCTTCGTCGGCGCCGCGTTTGGGGCGAGGCAGTCGCCGGGCACTCGCCATCCTTAGGGGGGCAGGGCGCTGCGAGGACCCGGATGGCGGCAGCGGGCGCGGGGTTGAAACTCTCCGAGCGTTTGATTCTGATGGCCGCAGAGGGAGCAATTGAAGGAAAAAAGGGCCCCTGCACGGGGCGGTTCCAACTGCTTCCGCTTTTGCAGCAGATCCCGCGGCTGTCCGCGGCCCTCTTGACATGGTCAACCGCAAATTCTCTTGCGGCGAACGAGCTCAGGCACCAGGGGGCACTGGGTGGTCCCCACTAAGCTGGGGGCCAGACGTTGGCAGTTGCGCACAGCTCTCCTGCGCGCCGCCAGCGCCGCCGCGGCTGCGAATTGCGCCCCGCGCGTCTGCCCCTCAACACCCTGTTCCCAGTCGCGCCAAAATGCGGGTGAAGAGATCGCCCCCTTCGGGGGCCCCATGGCAGGGTGGCGCCCCAAATCTGCCCAGCTCGGCGAAAAAATACGGGGGCCCGCGCCAATCCAAGCTCCCCAGTCCCGCGCGCCAAGTTGAAACATGAAGATGTCGCAATGCCTCTGCGGGGACCAGTTCGCTACGCCCTGGCTGGCCCACGCCCGCGCCTGAGAATCTTCGACGACCTGCTGGGCCCAGGGCGCGGAGGCCGCGCAAACCCATCCATTTTCTAGTCAGTCGGTTCCGCGAAAGTGGCCCAGTGTTGATGTTCCAAACGCCGCCGCTTGTACACTGCCAAAATCCTCTGGGCGCCGCGCCTATTGCAAGCGCGATTGTAGCCTGCGGAGTCGCAATGAAGTAGCGCAGCGTGCCATCCTCGATCCACCCTCGCGAGTCCAGCTCATCCTGCCTCCCGCCATCGACCTCGGCAGCACTGCCGCGGCGCGGCCCGGCGCGTCGAAGCGGTGGCCCTCGAGAACAGAGGCCGACAATCAACTGGGGCCCGCGCCCGAAAGAAGGGCCTTGAACGTGTCCTTCCAAATTTTGCCCGACGTATATGAAGTCCAGAAACACCCGCTTTGTCTGTGGGCCGCGCGCATGGCCTTGCACCTCCGACGGACCCCTTCCGCTTAGCCTTGATCGCCTGGCAAGTGGGGCCCCGGCGCGCGCATCTCCCTCATCGGCGCGCCTTTGAGCCGCGCTTCCCGTTGGAGCTGGCGCGTGGCCCCGTTTCGCCCTGGGCCCTGGAGAAAAACCAGGCGGTTGGTCTTGGCCGGTTTGAGACTTCACCCTCCAATAGCCAACTTGCGATCCAGGCGCCTGGCGGCGGCGTTGATCTGATCCGCAGTTATGCACGCCAGCGATTGGGCCCCCCCTCGCCCGCGCTGGAGGCGCGCCCCGGCAAACCTGGATGCCCTCGCCTTCGCCGTGAGCTGGCTGGTGCTCCGAGATGCCAGGGCTAGCGCCAGTCCGCCCCCGCGTCGGGGAGGGCGGGGGCACCGCGTGGATCTTGGCGATGTCGCCCATGAACGCGTTGAGCGAGAGGTCGCGCTCCTGCCCGGCAGTCGCGGTTGTCGCGTCGCGCGCCGTCTGCGTCGCCCCCCCCGCTCCTCTTGTAAGCATGATTAATTTGCCGCGGGCGCAAGGTAAATCCCATCTGCGCGCCCTGGGCGGTCAGCGCGTGGACCCGGTCGCCGGCGCGCTCGATGCTCAGCGCCGTGGAATTGATCGCCTCGATTGCACAGGGCTGGCCCACCCCCTTCGGCGCGGCAAAGGCCGAGGCCAGCAGGAGGTTGCGCTTCGTGCTCGCGAAGGCGTTGGTGCTGTCGCAGTTGCCGGCAATGGTGCTGATCCTTGCCTGCCTCTCTCTCCATTGTGTAGCCTCGACGTAGGCAATCGCGTTCTCCCTTGACCGATGCCGAAGTCCGCCTTGCGCCCGGCAGGGGTGGCGCGGCGCCTGTCCTCTGTAATGGATTCCCCTTTATGAGAGGCCGTTGGGCAACGCGCCTGCGCAACTCTTGTGCCCCCAATGCCCTGCTTGTTCCTGCCTTGCCCCGCTGACAAAAAAGTCGACCTGTGCCGGTCCAACGGCGTGGCTTGTGACTGGCGGCGCTTAATGAGGATGTCCTTCAGTTTGCTCCTGCGCTCCAAACTGGCCTCGGCCTCCAGCGCTGGCGACCCCAGTCCCGCCTTCTCACGCCTCCCCAGGTGGAACGCGTGCCTGTCGCTCGCTCGCAATGCTTCCCCATCGTCAACTCGCTCTGGCCGTCACAGCGCAGCGCCTGCTCTCCGTCCCATCCGCTGCAGCATCGCCCTGCCGACCTTGTACTTGTGGAGGGAGCTGTGCATGGCCGCGTCCTCGTCGTCCTCGCGCTGCTCCGCCGCTGGGATTCGCTCCAACTTCCCGCTCAGCAACGCTGGGTCTCCCAGGTTGACCGCGGGACTCACTTTCGCCCAAATGACCTCCACTGGGGCGCCCCAAGGGGGCGAAGCCCCCCTCTTTGCAGCTTTCTGGCGGTACTTCAGCACGTCACATTTCCCCCTTTCAAACAGCACTTTCATATCTCCATCCAGTGGGAGCGGCATCCTCTCGGCGCTCATCTCATTGTGCTCCTCCCCATACTCCTCTACGTCCAGTGGGGCCGCTGCCGAGCCCCCATCGCGAGGGCGCTTCCCGAGTTGTCTTAGCCGCTCCTCTGCGCCCCACCGGGCGCGCGCCGAACATAGTACCACTTCTTTGGTCCTCTCCCAATTCGCTGGCACTCGATGCGCAGTCTGTGCATCTCTCTGTGGTCGTTGTTCTCGTGCACTTGCCATATCTCAGCGGCTAGTCTTTTGTTTCCTGGCTGCCCCCCGATCGTTCCTGCGCCTCTGAAACGCATTCTGGATGTTCGCGAGCTCCTCTTCGATATCCGCCAGCCACTCTCTTTCGTTTTTGAATCCACCATGCCCGCGCGCAGTTGCATCCGCCTGGCGAACAAGGATAAGCGCAATTTCTGAAAAAGGCTGCCGCTCCAAGGTCCTCCTCTCTCTTCCTGACGGGGAAGACCACCCTCATCGCTCGCGTGCCAGCCTCGCTCCGTCGCTCCCGCATCTGGTCTGCTGCGGGGCGGTCTTGGCACTCCGCCTCCTCGGCTCGCTCATCATGGCCCGCGCTCCGAGATCCCCTCGCTAGTCGCGGCTCCTCGAGACTCGCCTGTCGCGGCTGGGGGGGGGGAGGGGGGAGGGGGGGGCGGCGCCGCGCCGTCTGCTTGGGTCGCGCTGCGAGATGCCCTCGCTAGCGCTCCTCTGGCTGCGGGCCGGCCGCGGCCCTCGAATGTCGGCCAAATGCATCCAGGAACTCTGCTCGGAAAAGCCCTCTGCGCGAGCGTTCCATGTGGGCGGTTCTGATCGCGTGTACCTCGTTGTCCCCGACGCTGTAGCAGGTCGGCCCGCGCTCGCGAAATGTCGTTACTACTGCCAATCGGCTGCGCGCGCAAAAATCCCAAATGCTGCGCCGTTGCCATTCTCCACTTCCTCGGCAACAGGTCCTCGTGAGGCCGCGTGTTGGACCGAATAATGCCTGCTGACCACCACATCCTTGCTCTCCGTCCTGTGGAATCCTAATGGGCCGTTGATAACTTCCCCACGATGATTGCAGACCTGCCCCCGGCCTCGTCGCGCCGCTCTTCCGCCAATTTAATAAATCGATTGAGCTTAGCCCCGTGATGTGTGCGCCCCTTCGGAGGTGGCAATTACGTCACAAATAAAAAAAGGCATCGTAAACCTTCGCTCGCAAACGCACTCCGGCTGTTCTTCCTCGCAGGGGAGCAGGGGGGTGAAGTGCGCGTGGGGCGCGTCGTCCTTCATTTCGTCATCTCGTGGGATACCGCGACAGTCGCCCCGCGCGCATCAGTGGCCCACGTGCCCTTCTTTGCCCCGAGCTGCAGCGCCACGCGGCAACTGCGGCTGATGTTCCTCGTCGGTCCTGGCGTTACCCACGGATGTGTCCCAGGCAGCGCAATCGCATCCCATTCCCGTAATGCTTTCATAATTTATTCAGGGGGTCCGCGGCACTCGCTGCGAGCGGGTTTTAAAAGACCAGCTTCATCAATGCGCAAAACGGGACCCAAGCAATCGCCATCCGTCCTTCATGCCCCCCCAGTCCCTCTCTGGCCCGAGAATGCGTGGGCCGCGCCCGAAGTCGCGCGGGCGAGGTTCATTCGAAATCCCCCCTCAGTCGGGGCCCCACGCGTCTGAGCCCCGACGCCGACTGATGGGGGGGGGGAGGGGGCGCGCGGGCGCGGACATCCGCGCGAGGGGGCAACGCTGGGAGGAGGGCGCCTACGCGGGCGATTCACGCGGCAATGCCAACATCCCCCGCGCACGGCTGCGCCGCGGCCTTGCTTTCTCACTGCGGCCGGCAGGGGGCGCGCCCCGAAGCTCGAGGACCCAGCCCCGAGGTGGCCCCGTAAGATAGGCTCGCTACCTACATCGCGGGCCCCATCCGCTTTGCGCCGGGGGGGCAGCCGCCGGCCCTTTCGCGCGCCCTGGGGGGGGGGGGGGGCGCGGGCTTAGCAGGGCGCCCGGGCCAAGGAGGGAGGGGGCGACGACGCGACCTCAAAAGGAGGAGAGAGGGGAGAGACGGAAGGCCCGAGACCCCACACTGTTGCTGGGGGGGCCCGTGCTACATGTTGCATTCCGCGCTCTCCCCCCCCACTCCGCTCACTTGTGTCGTTCCGAAATGTTCCATGCGATGTCGCTGTGCTCGACCCCGCGAGGTAGCTCGGTTCCCCTTCGAGTGCGCGAGGTAGAGCAAATTGGAAGTCGCGGTCATAGGTAGGGCCACCGAGAGGCACCCCGGCGGGCGCCATGATGATCCCCCCCCCCCCCCCCCCCCCCCCCAAACACGCACGCGCACGCGCGCGCGCGCACGCACGCACACACGCACGCACACCCTGCACTGTGCACATGTAGGTGTTCCCAAAAATACTTCCCATGTCGATGGCGGTGCAGGCGCACTGTTGTGCCCAAGTCGCATGCCATGAGTAGCGCTCCGAGAAACCTCGCCAACGTTTCTCCTGGCTGCCCGCGGGCGCGGCCAGCTCGCAATTTGCCTAGATCAGCACTCCGGGAAACCTCGCGACTGCTTTCTCTGGGCAATCTGCAGGCCCCAGTGGGTGCGCTCAGCGGTGGCCGCTGGGCTGGTCGCCGTCGCCCCGACTTGGGGTAGCCGAACTTATCCGCGAAGATCTGCGCCATCCAGCAAGGCATGGGTGCGGTCCTTGAGCTTCTGGTGCTCCTTCAGCCTCTTCACTCCCCCTGGGTCCATGTTGTTTTCGTTCTGCAGCTCGCTCATGGCGACCGCCATTACTCTGTGGAGGTTCTCCCCGTCGTTATTCGCAATCTTTAGCGCTAGCTCGCGTCAGCTCTGCACTGTGAAGGCCGTGCCCCGCTCTCCCCCATTGGTCCACTGGGTACCTCGCGACGAGGCCGCAGCCTTCGATCTTGTGCGTCATCGGGAAAGACATTCGGGGCACGTGGCGAAGCTCCTCTGGGCCCATCTTCCTAGCCGCGTCGAAGAACTCGCAGCGGCATTCCTTGATGACGTCGTTGCGTCGCCGCGGCAGCCTCTCCGCAATGGGCGCTTGCCATGCTGCCCCCTCTTTGAGCTCCGCCACCATCGATGGCCCGCTCTTGAACGGAAAGAACTTGCTGTCGCACCCGATATTTGGCCATTGCTCGCAGTCTGGTCCAAACGCGCTCTTCATTTTGCCCACCCATTATGACGAGAGCGCGCCCTCTGGATGATTATCCCGCGCCTTCGCCAGCTGGGGCCAGCCCGCCTTGCACCGGCGTTGCCACTTGTCGCTCCTCGAGTTGGGACCGGGGCCTCTCCGCCACAACTTGTTCGGGAATGCGAGCTCACGCGAGCAAGCCCCCCCCTTTTCTCGCCCCATCCTGCGCCCCTCCTGCATGCGTTGAACAGCTGCATGTTGTCGCCACACTTGTCCGCGATGTCCAGCACCTAGAGATAATGTGGCTGCTGCTCGCCTTTCTCCTTCGCCGTCTTGTAGTCGCCCATGTCGTGCATCTTTCTCTCTCTCTCTCTCTCTCTCTCTCTCTCGCTCTCTCTCTCTCTCTCTCTCTCTCTGTCTCTCTGCTCCAACTCCTGTTTCTGCCACCGTCATCCGGTAGAGGGAAACAATTGCTGAACGCCCCCCCCCCCCCCCCCCCCGAAAAAAAAAAACTCAATGTTGGCGCGCGCGGGGGGGGACTGCGGTCGAAGTGCGCGCCGTCAGACGCACCGCCGACTTTGAACATGAGGGGGAGAGGGAGGCGTTGACAGATGAATGTGGAATCAGTGTTCGCTAATTTGTTCCGAGGCCAGCCGCTTCTTCGTCATTTACGCCCATGGCCATGCGAGTGTCAAACAGGATGTGATCTTCTTCTGCGCAGCGAAGGGCCACCGTCATTCCCGCTCCTGCGTCGGTGAAGGCTGCAAGTCTACCTCCATTCGATGCTATACCTTTCAACGACGGCCTCGCCATCTCCTTTGACTTCTGGATCGTGATCTGGATTCTTTGACTGCGAGGTTTCCAATTTGGGCCTCCTTCTTCTGCCGGCTGAATTGGAGCAGCTTTGGTTTGTCCGAGTGCCTGGGCCGCCCGCGCTGCTCCTTTCGCCTGCCGCATTTGTTCTCGGCAGACCTGCTCCTTCGCGATATACTTTTCACCCCCATGCATCGCCCTTCCATTTTCGCCCCAGTCCCCCCGCCCCCCGCCTCCCTCAGCTCCAGCTCTCAATCGATGCGCACTCATTTCCATTCGCTGCCTTTGCCGCCTTGGTCCTTCTCGTGGCTTTGTCAGTTTCTCGCGCGCTCTCTGCTGCTTTCAATCATCTTGTAGCACCGGCGCCCCTCGTTGCAACGCCCGCGAGGCCATAGTTGACTGCCGGTCGTGAAGGCCATGGCCCACGAGCGCAACGCACTCCGAGAAACCTCGCCAATGCGCCACACTGCTCGCCTAGGCCTGCGTCGAGCCAGGTCAGCTGTGGCGACCGAGGATGAGCAGTGGAGAGAGTTGTGCAATCCCGACAGCTCAACAACCCCAATGTGCAAGTAGCACTTATGATCCCCCCACACACACACAGACACTGAGATAGCATTGAATTCCCACCTGCCCTGCGCCCTCGCAGAACCTCGCACTCCGCGCCCCCCCCACCACCACCGCCGCCACCGCCGCCGCCACCGCCGCCACCAACCACGCGCGCGCGCACACGCACACGCGCACGCACGCACCCACGCACACACGCACATACACGCGCCGATTCACGGCGACCCTTCTACAATGCGCGCATGCTACGCTGCGCGCAGAGCCCCCCGCCCACCACCCCACCGCATCTGCAATGGAAAGAGGCAGGGAGAAGCGCATCGCGACGTCTTTGCAGATGACGCGTTCTACTGACTGGATTGGGTAGGCTGGATGCTGCCAGGCAAGCCTTTTACTTGGGCGTTTCTACGAAATTCAGCTTCCTGTTCTGCTCGGGACTTCAGGGCCATTTCGTACATTCTACAATTTGGGTCGAAACGTCTGAGTTGTGCGAGGCGTGCAACGCCCATGCTGGTTGATTCTTCTACTCTTTCATCAATCGAAACGTCTCTCCTCCTGCGCTGAACACTGTTGGGCGCTCCAGCTATGCCCAATTGCCCCAGGCGGGCTTTCCAGAGGCAGCCCCCTCATTGCGCGATGCTGACGCTGAAAGTGGTGCCGCGTGCGCGCTTGTCCGCGTCAACCGCGGTCTTGCACTCTGCCCCGGGGTCTTTGCACTCCGAGAAGACCTCGCTAATGCACCCCCCCCATCCGAGCTCTGCGTTGTAGCACTCCGGGAAAACCTCGCAAATGCCACCACCACCTCCTCGGGGCTCCGTGGTGCGGCACTGCGAGAAAACCTCGCTAATGCCACCGCCTCTTTCGTTCTCAACGGCGCCGGCGCTGAATTTCCTGCCCCGCGATCCTCTCCGGCTCCGACTTAGGCGCCGCCGACTGAGACATCTTACCTCCCTCGTAGACGATCAACGCCCCCATCGCCATCCTCGGGTTGTGGCCTGCGAACTGGCCAAGCTCCGCGATGGCGTCTTCCCACATGTTGTTCGGGGGCACCACTCCGAAGTTGGGGGGCTCGTCCACGCCGATCTGGATATTGCCCGACCCTCCCCCCAGGACTCCTCGCCCTCGATCGGGTTTCTGTTATTGTTGCTGCGCGCCTTGTAGCTCTCGCTGACCTTGCGCATGTTGATCGCCTCCATGATCATTGCCTGGCTGTGCTCGCTGTTGTCCTCCATTATATACTGGAAATCGTTCAGCGTGTCCATGGCTCTCTCTATTGATACTGGTACCGCCCTTTCGTCTTCCCGTTGCCATTCCGACGCCATCTCCTGCATGCCCTCCATGAGCGCCAATCCCGTGTGAATGCCTGGCGGTCCCATCTTGCGCCCCATGCCCTTCCCCCTGCCCTGGTTCCCGTGGCTCTGCCCTGCTGCTGGCGACTTCCGAAACGCGAGATTGACGATTGGTCCGAGCTAGAACTCCGATGTCATTGAATTCGCGTCTCCGATCCCTGCCGCTGAGCGAAGGGCCAGTCCTTGATGCCCGTTGATGCGCCCTCTTAGGTCGAACTCCTCGTAGTCGCCCCTGGCGCGCGACTGGCGGGCGGGCGGGCCGCGCCCCCCCCCCGCCCCCCCCCCGCCCCTCCCGCCCCGCCCATGCCGCGCCACCCCGTCGCCGCTGCCGCCGTCGCAGGCGGGCTGCCCACTACTATGGCGCTGGTCCCTTCTGCGTGCCGCTGGCCCTTTCACCCCCCCCTGCCGCCCGCCCGTTGCTTCGGCCCCCCGTCCATCTCCGCGCTCGCCCCTCATTTGGGCAGCGAGCGCGCGTCTGAGCGCCTTCCAAGGATTGAGCCTGGAAGCCGCAGGGGGCGCAGGCGAGGGAAGGGGGCCCGCGCGCGGGATGCTTCCAACAACTTCTACGTTTCGTAGCATATCCCGTGACTCCCCGTCGCCCCCATGACATGCCCCGTCGCGCTTTTTTCGTCGCGGAACGAGCTCACGCGCCAACGACATTGATCCGTTATCACCAGGCTGGTGATCAAAGGAAGACAGTCGCGCGCAACTCCCTGGCCCTGCCGGCGCCGCCGCCGCAATAAATTGCGCCCCGCGCGCCTGCCCCTCTGCCCCGAAACTGTGCCACCACTCCTCCGCCCACCGCAATCTCAGGCAGCGCATTGCCCCATGCTGCTCAAGCGCGGCGTAAGATACTGGGGTCCAGCCCCGCCCGCGCCCCCCAATCCCTCGCCTTGTCTTGAACATTGAGATGTATGACTCTCTCTCTCTCTCTCTCTCTCTCTCTCTCTCTCTCTCTCTCTCTCTCTCTCTCTCTCTCTCTCTCCGGGCACCAGCTCCGCGCATCCTCGCTGACCTCCGCCAGCGCCCGAAAGTCTCCAACCACCTGCTTGGCCTAAAGTGTAGAAGCTGCATGTACCCGCGCATGTTCCATTCTCTTGACCTGGCAGAGACAGTCCAACATCGGCTTTCCAAACGCCGCTGCCAGCGCGCTGCCAAAATCCCCTGGAGATGTTCGCCCATTGCCTGTGCCACCGTAACCTTCGCATCCTCGAGGCCGCCAGGCAGCGCGGACCCCCCCGCCCCCTGAACACCTCCTGGCTGGCGCAGCACCCAATTGCGCCGTCCGCCCCCCCACCCCCCCCAGCTCATCCTGCCTCCTGCCATCCTTCCCCAATGGAGTACCGTCGCACTGTCGAGTGCCCTCAGGCGACGTTCTTCCCAGCACAAGTGCCGCCAGCCCGCTGGGGCCCACCCCCCGCAATAAACGCCCGGGGCATTTCCTTCTGCATTCCGTCTGTAGCATCTGAAGACCAGGAGCACCCGCACTGCCTGTTGGCAAGCTGCATGGCCCCGCACCTCCTCCTCATCTCTCCTGCGTGCCCTTGATCTCCTGGTAGGTGCGGATCTCCCTCGTCGGCGTGCCCTTGAATTTCCTCTTTCTCTGCAGCTGCCTTGCGGTCCCATCTCGCCTTGGTCCCCGCAGAGCCACCGGGTGGTCGGTCTTGGCTGGGTTCAGGCCCCATCCACTTTTCCCCTGCTTGCTTTCCACGCGCTGGATGGTGGCGTTGATCTGCACCGCGATACTTGTCGCCTGGGCTCTTGGGCAAACCAAGATATCCTCGCTTCCGCTTAGTGCCGAATTGGGGCTGAGAGCTTGCGCGAACCGAGATAACCTCGCTTTCGCCGAGCTCCACCTGGTTTTCCGAGATTACCTCGCGAACTCCAAATGCCAAAGGGATCGGGCCCGACGAGACCTCCGCGCGGGTCTTGGCGATGTCGTCCACGAGCGCGTTGAGCGAGAGGCCGTGCCCCTGCTTGTTGACTGGGCCCACTGCGGCACGCAATGTCTGCACCTCGCCCCGATATCTTTTTCCCCGGTCTCATTGCCCCACTTGCGGGTTGCAGGTGTCGTTGAACTGTCTTGAGCACGGGGTTAATCCAAATTGCGCCCCTCTCGTTGTCCTTGCATGCAGCCGCGCGTCTGCGCATTCCATGCCCATGGACGCGCGGCGCAGCGCCTCGGCCGCATCGGCCGCAATAGTCAATCCCCTCTTTTGACGTGGCGAAGACTGATGCCACTGGTAGGGGCCGTTTCGCACTTGCGAATGCATTCGTACAATCGTTCTCCCTTGTGATAGCGCTCGCCCCTGCTTGTCTTGCTCGCCGCTGTGTAACATCAGCGCAAGTAATCGCGTGCTCCACCGATCTGCTCCTCAGCCCTGCCTGTGCCGAGCATGGGTTCTTCGGTGCGGGTCCTCTGGGACGGGTGCCATTTTTTGAAAAAGCCATTCCAAGTGCGCATGAGGCGCGCATGACTGTTCCCCCTCCTATTCCTTCTTTTGATTGCCCGTCTCCGCTGCAAAGTCAACGGGCCCGCGCCAGTCCAGCGGCGTGGATTGCGATTGGCGGCCCGTGATCAGATGCCTTCCAGCTCGCCCCTGCGCCCCGTGCTCGCTTCTTTTTTCAGCGCAGAAGATCCCGGCCCAGCCTTCTCGCATCCCCCCAGGTGGCACGCTTTGTTTTCTGTCGCCCCCAAAGCCTCGCCGTCGCCCACGCTGTTCCCAGCGCCCAAAGCCATGCCGGATATCCAACCATCTTCTTTTGCATAGACCCTCCCACTTAGCGTCTGCAAAGCGCGATGTACATGTCCAAGTCCGCCTCGTCATCGCGCTTCTCCGCCGCTCGCATGTTTTGCTCCTCTAGCTTATTGCTCGGCTGTTCGCGGCCCTCCAGGTTGACTGCGGGTTCTCGTGTCGTCCGCAAGTTCGACTGGCACGCCCCACGGGGGGAAGGCTCGCCTTCTTGCCGCTGTCGTGAAGTACTATCACATGTCTCTCTTGTACCTCTCCACTTGTGCTCTCAGCTCCATATCCAGTGGATGCGGCATCCTCTGCGATCATCTCATCATGCTCCTTCTCATACTCTTCCAAATCCACCAGCTCGGCTGCCGACCGACCCCCCTTTCATAGGGGGCGCTCGCCCCGCTCAATGAGCCACTCCCCCGTGCTCCACCAGGCCCGCGCTTAGAAATAATATAAAGACGTTTGGCCCTCGCCAAGCCTCTGATAGTATACCTCGAACCCGCGCGCATCGCTGGAGTCGTTGTTCGCGTATGCCTCCATATTTCCCCTGCGAGCTTCTTTGTTTCTTGCCGTTTCCAGCTCCGCCCTGCGCTTGCGTGGCGCATATTGCATCTGCGCCAGCTCCTGCTTGATCTGCCCCAGTCTCCCCTGCGTGTCAGGGTCTACCGTGTCCACGCTTAGCTTCCTCTTTTCGGCTGGTAGGGAGTGTTGTAGTAATTGGATTGCGGCCGCCCCCCTGTCTCCTTTCTTCTTCCTGACCAGGAACGCCCCTTTTCATGGCGTTTCTGCCCGCCTCGCTCCACCTTATCTTCATATGATCTGCTGTAGGGCGCGCCTGCAGTTAACTCCAATCTTCGTCTGCCGCGAGCTCCCCATGAGCTACACTCCGAGATAACCTCGCTAATGCTCCTCCTGGGGGTCCGCAGGGACTTCTTATGATGCGCTCCGAGAAAGCCTCGTTAATGCTCACCTGGAGGGCCAGCCTGGGTCGCACTCCGAGAGAACCTCGCCAATGCTCCTCCTGGCTGCTGTGACTGGGCGGGCTGCTGGTGGCGGTCGAACGCGCAAGAATCCTGCTTTCAGTCGACCTTTCCTCAAGCACTCCGCCAGGATGTTGCGGTCCACCTCTGTGTCTGCTCTTTGCTGTCTGTGATTGCCCGGGACATGAGAGTGGTGTTCCAATCCGATATCCAAGCTTAATGGGATATGGTCTCTGTGTGCTCTCGCTTTGATATTCTGCAGTCTCGTTGCCACTCCTCTCGGTGCTGCGCACCTCCGCACGCGGGGTAGCGCCCCCGTCGGTATTGCAATGTGGTCTATATTGCTCGGCCTCATCTTCTCGTTTGTTTTACATGGTAGAAATTCGGCCCACAATCAATAAAGGTCGTGACCACCGACAGAAGGCTGTGAACACAGAATTCCCTGACTGCTGTGCCGCTTTCGTTCTCCACGTCTTTAGCCACTGGTCCCACTGCTGATGCATGTTTCCTTGAATCGTGCCTGCTGACCACCAGGCCCCTGCTGTCTGACCGATGCATCCCCAACTGGCTGTTGATGTCCCGCCCCACAGTGATAATACACATGCCACCTGCATCGTTGCATTATCGTCGCACTTTTTCTCGACACGCGTCATGTTTTTTTGTTGAAATCATTCCATTGTTCGTGTGCCCGTCTGTCTGGCGGTACAGACTGCTACTATTGTGACGTCGTGCGCTCTTGTCCTCAATCAGAAACCTGCCGTTCTACCTTGTAGTTGGGCAGGAGGCGAGTATTGCGCGTGGAAGGCCCTGTCTGTCATCATCTCGTTAGAAACCAGGAGCGTCGCACCACATGACTTGTTGATCCGTTTTCCCTTCGCCCCGAACTGCAATGCCGTATGATATTTGTGCTTCGTCTTTTCATCGGCTCTGGCCCAGCCCGTTGGTGAGTCCTTGTCAGCACAATCGCATCCCACTCTCGTGGTGCATTGCATATATACATATATTCCTATATGTCCGTGGCGTTTGCCGCAAGAGGATTGTGTAATATCAGCTTCGACAGCGCCCGTGACAAGAGCGCTGCAATCGCCATCCATCTGCCATGCCCCATTAGCTCCCTCTCTGGCCCGTGCGATTGCGGGGCGGTCGTCGCGTGAGAGAGTCTTAGCAACTCCTCTCTCCGTCGATTCTCTAAGTGTCTGAGCCTCCAACGCCGACTCAGGGCGGAGGGAAGGGGGAGTAGGAAGGAGGAGGAAGGAGGAGGGAGGAGGGAGGCCCCCCCTCCTCCCTGGCGCAAGGGGGCCGCGGATCGAGTCCTCCTGCAAGTCGTCGTCGCCGTCACTGGGCAGCAGCTTCGCCAAGGCCTGCAAGGGGTCCTGCGGCGCCCAGCTGCCGCATCGGGTCCAGACGCCGCCGGGAACACATATGTCTCGAGGCCGCTGCACACAAGAATGGCCCTGGGCAGAAAACATGAGGAGCTCGGCTTACCCCGGACGTTTTTTTGTTCCCCCTCAACGTCGACCCCCAGAGGTCTCGACCCCTTGCCCAAGACCAGTATTTCATCCCGAGCCGTTTCTAGACGGCCCCGACCTTAGGACCCCCAGAGGCCGAAAACGGCGACCCCCCCCCGTCGTGATTTTATCATGGCGCGAGGGAGTCTGGAGGGGGAAATTAGAAGACATGGCTGGTTTGGGAAGACCGGGCGGTTCGTTTAGGAAGACCCAGGCGGTTTGGCAACACTCGGAATCTCGGTTTGAGAACTTCTCAACCGAACGCGGTTTGGGAACCAGCAAACCTGGACGCGTGGTTTGGGAACGGGAGCGGGAACGAAGGTTAGAAGGAAGGCGAGAACGAAGGTAAGGCGGGAACAAAGCCGAGAACGATGTCGACATCCACGAAAACAAAGGAGAGAACGAAGGCGCGAACGAAAACGGGAACAAGGGCGATATCGAACGCGAGCACGAAGGCGGGGAAGAAGGCGAGAACGAAGGCGAGAACGAAGGCGAGAACGAAGGTGGGAACGACGGCGGCAAGGAAGGCGGGAACGAGAGCGAGAACGAAGGCGACGGAAGGCGGGAACAAAGGCGAGAACGAGGGCGAGACCGAGGGCGGAAACTAAGGCGAGAACAAAAACGGAGCGAAGGCGAGAACGAACGCGAGAACGCAGGCGAAAACGAAAGCGGAAACGAAAGCGAGAACGAAGGCGAGAACGGAGGCGAGAACGAGGGCGAGAACGAGGGCGAGAACGAAGGCGAGAACGAAGGCGAAAACGAAGGCGAGAACGAAGGCAAGAACGAAGGCGGCAAAAAATAGCGCGAACGATGACGAAACATAGACGGGAACAATGGCGATAACACTCCGGCCAGTTGCGAACCTTGAGCGCCTTCGCTGCGGTTGCTGCACGTCGACGCTCCTCAACTCCCAGGCGGAGCAAGCGGTTGGCAGGGCCCCCCCCATCAAAGCAGGAATGAGACGGGAACGAGTGCGAGGACGAAGGCGGGCACGAGAGTGGGAACAAAGGCGGGAACAAAACAGGGAACACGGCGGGAACAAAGGCGGGAAGGAGGGCGGATGCGAGAGCGGGCACGAGGGCGAGAACGAAAACGGGAACGATAGCGGAAACCAAAACGAGAACGAAGGCGAGAACGAAGGCGGGAACGATGGCGGAAACGATGGCGAAAACGAAGGCGAAAACGAAGACGAGAATGAAGGCGAGAATGGAGGCGAGACAGAGGACAGAAACGAAGGCCCAGAACGAAGGCGAGAACGAGGGCGGAAACGAAGGCGAGAACGAAGGCGAGAATGAGGGCGAGAACGAAGGCGGAAACGAAGGCGAGAACGAAGGCGAGAGAACGAAGGCGAGAATGAGAACAAGGCACAAGCGGGAACGAAGGCGGGAATGAGGACGAGAACGAAGGCTAACACAGAACGAGAACAAAGCGAAAACGAAGGCGAGAACGAGAGCCAGACGAAGACCCGATTGGTTTAGGAAGACCTGAGGATTGGTTTGGGGAGACCCAACTGGTTGACAAAATCTGGGACACTAGTTTGGGAAGACCCGGTTGGTTGTTTGGGAAGACCTGGGCGGTTGGTTTGGGGAGTCCCGTTTAATTTGGGAAGACCCGGGCGATTGGTCTGGGAACACCCGGTTGGTTTGGGAAGACCCGGATTTGGTATGGGCAGACCTGGTCGTCTTGCCTCGCAACATATGGTTTGGAACGACCCGGTTGGTTTGGGGAGACCCTGCCTCGGGAGGGACCCCCTGTGGCGCGCAGCCGCTGCGGGGCGCAACTGGCCCCTCCAGCGCGCAGCCGCTGTGGGGACCGCCCGCCGCGAAAGCCGGCCCGGGCTGGGAGGACGGCCCCGGAGAAGAGGTCCCCGCCTGATCGAGTCCCGCGGTCCCCCGCGACGAGGCGGCGCGTATCGGCTCGCCGGATGGCCTCCCCAAAGATCCGAGGATTTGATTGTTTCAATCCGGCGGATTTTCTTGGATTTCGGCCTCCAGGGCCCGTGATCGGGCACCCGAGACCATCAAAAATGGATCCGGGACGACAAACCACCCCCGGGGAAGGGGTCGGGACCTCTGGGGCCGCGGATTGAAAAAATCATCTGCAAATGTCTGGGCCTGTTTGACGCCGGATGGACTCCTTCGTCGCCGGACGGGCTCTGATCTCGAGGGCCCATTCGGCGCCGGATATGCTCCATCATCTTGTGCGGGCCGATTTGTGAGGACCTCCCACACCGCGCGCTCGATGGGGTCCATTCGGCGCGCCGGATAGACTCGTTTCGGAGGGGCCGGGCAGCTCTCCCCGCCATGCTGCCGCCAGGACACCGCCCCCCACGCAAGCCCTGCCAACTGCGCCCGCCGCCCCCGCTCCCGAGCACTGGGCCGCGCCCGCGGGCGCGGCACAGCAGCGGACGCGCGCTCCCTGAGATCCTGGCGCTGCATTTTTTGCACAAGGGGCGTCTTCACCCAGTCTCGGGCCCCAGGGCCCTCACAGAGCTTTGGTTTACCCACGAGGGGGCCCAGCTGAAAGGGGGTGTTGCATTAGGTTAGGGGCAATTGTTTTGCAAATGTATTGCGCCAGATAATTGTGTTGCATTGTATTGCAGCTAACGCATTACACGCGAAAACCCGGCAATACACTTGCGCACCGAATGTACTGCACACCGCAAATCGATTGCAACCCCACAGATCTGTTGCGCCAAGTCTGTTGCACCACCCCCTTGTCGCTGGACCCCCGTTTGGGTCAACCAGAAGATCGAGTCGGCTCGAAAAGTACCGCGGAAAGATGGGGTCCGGGGCTCCCATACCCCCGACGTCGTGATTTCGTTCGCAACGTCAACTCCCAAAGGTCTGGACCCCTTCCCGGGGACCAGTTTTTCATCCTGAATCTTTTTTGACGGTCCCGAGGCGAGTGCCAGGGCGACGTTTGCTTCAAGCGGGCGTCTTGGGAATGCCACATGGCCCCTCCGAAGAAGTCGAAGAGTCTGAGAGGCTCTCCTCGAGCTCGGCCCTAATATCAACGGGATACATGGCCGCGAAGTGAAAATAATGAACGCGTTCGTGCATGGGGAACGTTCGCGGCATGCTAGCGCGGGCGCCGAACTCAATCGAGAGGAAAGGAGGGGGCTCGCTGCTACTCTCCGACCTCAAATGCGCACCATATGTCATTCATATCTTGCCCTGGGCGATCATGAGAGGTCATGGCACGTTGTTCGCGCGCATTAGGGACCAATGGTTCTCGCTGCGTGGCGTTGCCCCACTTGCAATGGAGAGCGCGCGTCGACGCGCGCCTTCGAAGCCGAATGGGCGACGCTGAAAGACTTCAATGTTGCTGGCGCGGCAGTTGGCGACGCGGACGTCCACGGCCAGCGTCGGCCCCGGCATTCGAGCGGCAACTCGATGGGAGGGGGGCGGCAGGCAACGCGCGGCAGATCAGGCATGAGAGCAAAAAATGGAAGCGCACTCGAGACAACTGCTTGTTGGAACCCGTTCTCAAGGACCTCATCTCTGGCATAACTTGCCCAGCTGTGCCCCGCGCCAGCGGGCGCAACATCGCCATTGTTAAGCTGGCTGTTCGCGCGAGCGTTTCGGCGCCAACCGGCAGACAGCGTTGAATGGGCGGCGCAGCTGGTTGGGACCCCCTCCAAGACGCTTCTGTGAATACGGATTGATGCACTTGTCTTCAGGATCGCAACGCCGACGGCGCGGCCGCCAAGCGCACCAACTGCGGAGCACTATATCACTACTCGGCGGGGTACTTTCCGCGGGTCTCCTCGCCCGCGGCTGGGCGACAGGCGCCCGCGGCTCATCGACGAGAAGGAACCCAGGACTACGCCGACAAGAAGAAGTGTTGTTCAAATTGTTCTTGGGCGAACTTCAACCAATATGCCGCCCGCGCACGGCGGCGCGCTCTTATTTTCCAGCCTTCCTCGAAACAGTGGCGGCGCTCATGTTGCGCTCAAGTGTCACGGCGCGGGCTTTCGGCTTCGCCCCCGCCCCGCCTCCTTCAGACTTCTTCTGGGCAGCGGGCGACCGCCCCAAAGACGAGGCTAGCAAGTTCAAGGCGCGCTTCTCTGAAATTCGCCTTTGCCTGCAACCGGCAACGACTTCTCGGAATGCCAATCGAACGCCGCCCAAAGAAGTTACAAAGACGAGCTGCAATATTCTGCTTGCAAATTGCAAAGGGAGATTGGTCATGGCAAACGCGTTGTCGCGCACAGCTGGGATGTGCCTGGCGCGTTCGACCATGTGCGGGCGGACCGTCCTGTCGACAAGCTGGAAGCGAAATGAATCAACAGTGCATTCGTCCTCGTGCTCTCATCTTGACTTGGCTCAAGGGCTGCCCATGTCGTGGTGGATGGTGTCTTGACTGACGCTTGCGAGTTGCATGACATGGAATTTCAAGGCACTGTCCTGGGCACTCCACTTTGGAACGTCTACAATGCAAATGCTCGTGGCGTTGTCCTACAACACAAACTCGGCGATGCCACTTTCGCAAACGATTTGGACTCTTTGCGCGCATTTCCCGGCTCAACTCGCAACGACACGTTGCTCTCTGAAGCATCCACATGTCAAGCGGCTCTTCATGCCTCGGGACACGATTACCGCATGGATTTTGAACCAACCAAAAAGAGCATACACATCATCGACAACTCGAACCACGGGGCGCCCGACTCGATCCTTCTTTTGACTTGCACCTGGCAACGCAACATCACGCTGCTGAGGGAGGCTGGCGCCTGCGCGCGCTTCTCTGGGCAAGGCATTTAAATTGCAACCACAAGCTTATCAGGATGCAGAAGTGCCATATATTCTCCTACGTCAAAAGGACGATGTATCACCCTGAGCGGGGTGCGCTGCAGTGGATGGCTTGCAAGACGAGCTCCTGAACGACATCGGTATTTCCGAAGAGGCTGCGCTGCGTGAGCACGAATAAGCACCTCTGAGCATGCGCCGCGAGACTGCCATCTTAGGTATGTGTTCGAAACTTGTACAAGTGTGGTTCCTCCTGACATGTCCGCATTATGCTGGCCAACCATTGGGGAACTGGAAAGTTCCGGTTTCAACACGACCCTCAAATGTCGCAACCAGTCTCTGTTCGACCCGCTAGAGCCAGGTCACGCTGCAATGCGAGAGGGTCCGCTTTCAGCATGGTCAGGGTTTTCATCCATCTGCCAGGAGATGTTGTTGATTGTCGCGCTGTTGAAGCTTTCCAATTTAGGCTCCGACATCAGGCAAAAGCAGCTGCATCAGCTCGGCAGCGGGATTGGCAGCACATGTTCCGCTGAAGTTTGCACAAATCATGTCACTTCGATGATTGAAGTATGTTGTGATGAAAATAGGCTCGTAGAAAAGAACCAGACAAGAGACCATGCGGGATAACATTCAGAGGGCCCAAAGACACACACACATAAATACACACAAATCCCTGGATTCCCCATATGTTCCCATATTTTCCGGATCTTCGTCTTCCCCCCACTTCTCATACGTTCCCATACTTTCTTGGGAGTCGACGATTAATTGTCTCTGTGTGTTTCCCCCCTCCTGAAACATACTTGGAGGCCATAAGGCCACGAGAAACAAAAAAACGCAAGGGAGACCACGAGCCACCGATTCCGGATCCTGAAGGGCCCACACCCCCGGCCTTGAACACCTTACACCCTGGAGCAAAATACTCACAACAATATAAATGATCCTATTCCTCCTTATCTCCGCCTCCTCCTCCTCCTCCTTCTCCAGCCTCCTCCTCCTTCTCCTCCTCCTCCGCCTCCTCCTCCTCGTACTCCTCCACCTCCTCCTCCTCCTCCTCCTCCTCCTTATCTCCGCCTCCTCCTCCTCCTCCTTCTCCTCCTCCTCCCCCTCCGCAGGCCTTCACGATCAATTGTAGAGACAACGTGTGGAACACGGCTCAACCCAAGACATAATGACATCCTTCGAGAACACGAGACCCTCCGCTGGACAAGTTGACGAACATTCAAGGGTGCACTCCCCCGAGACCCCGAGATACACAAGAACATCCATCAAGCACGGATAACATCAGGGCACCCTCCCCGAACCGGCCTCGATCTTATGCCTCGGTCCTACTGTACACGGGAGAACATGCGGCAACGCCTGCAGGAGAACAGACGGGAGACCACGGGGCACAAAAACCATCCGAGAGGCCACACGCCGCAGACCCTGGGGGAGACCGTGCGGCAGACCACACGGCAGACCATACGGGAGCCCACACGGGAGACCACACGAGAGACCACGAGACGCTGACTCCAGATCTGACAGGCTCACACCCGGCCTCTGAACTAAATCTACCGATCTTGAACCCTTACCAACCAACAAGCTGTCAGGGAAGTAGACACGACCACCACAATCAACCTGTCCAGGGAGCAAAGCAAATCAAATTCCGCGGGCAGATTGTGGCTCCAGAGCCGTCAGAGAACAACTCGGCATGAAAGAACAATTCCCAGAATGGGGTCGAGAGAGATAGGCCAGGAGGGCCCGTACGTTTTGAGAAAGTGACGACGTCGCATGTCTGGGAGAGGGGAAGAGTTCCTGCGGCACCGATCTGTCAAGGTGGCGAAAGGCGCCGATGGTGCTCAGCAGCAGCTCAACACCGAGGCGTTCTATGTCGTTCAGGCGGGGGCCGATGGAGCCGAAGATGGGCACCATGTACAGGTTCTGATGGGTGTACATTACCATCTCCTCTGCCAGCTCTATCTTGCCCATGCCGACATTGCCCTAGGAGGGGGGAAGGGGGAGCATCAAGCAAGGGCGGGGGGCGAGGGGGACTGAGGGGGGAAGGAGGAGACAGGAGGAGCGAGGGAGGGGGGAGGGTGAGGGACGAGGCCAAAATAAGCTGAAATAGAAAATGGAACGACACTTCCCCGCGCCCAGCGAACCGTAAAACTCGAATTAAAGCAAGGGGCAGCCCCAAGTCTCCGCGGGCTTGCAGAAGGCTGGCTCCTTCTGCGGGAGGGAGGGATGGAGGGGGGAGGAATGGGAGCACGAGGACGAGGGCGCAAGAGGACTCCTCCCTCTTGCTCTTCGCCCAGAGCCTTCTCAACTCGCGCATCGCGCAATACGAGGCGCGGGTTGTCTTCCCGCTCCTGAGCTCCTGCCACCGCCACAGGCGACCTTGAGATGTGGTTCTCTGGCCGCCCGAGAGCTCCTGAAGACGAGAGAGGCGCTGCTATCTCCGTACGCCGCACCCCTGCTGGGGGGAGCCGCTCCTCACTCCTCCCAATCCTGCCCCTCTCCTCCTCCTCCTCCTCCTTCTCCTCCTCCTTCTCCTCCTCCTCCTCCTCCTCATCCTCCTCCTCCTCCTCCTCCTCCTCCTTCTCCTCCTCCTCCTCCTCCTCCTCCTCCTCCTCCTCCACCTCCCTCCTTCTCCTCCCTCCTTCTCCTCCCTCCTCCTCCTCTCTCCTGTCTCCTCCTCTCCTCCTTCCTTCTCTCCCTCCTCCTCCTCTCCTCCTCCTCCTCCTCCTCTCCTCCTCCTCTTCCTCCGCCTCCCCTCCTCTCCCTCCCTCCTGTCTCCTCCTCCTCCTCGTCTTCCTCCCTCCTCCTCGTTCTCTTCCTCCTCCGCCTCCTCCTCCTTCTCTGTCCCTCATGTCCCCTCTTCCTCCTCTTCCTCCTCCTCCTCTTACTTCCTCCGCCTCCCCCTCCTCTCCCTCCCTCCTATTTCCTCCTCCTCCTCCTCTCCTCCCTCCTCCTCCTCCCTCCTCCCTCCTACCTCCCTCCTCCCTCCTCCTCCTCCTCCTCCTCCCCTCCTCCTCCTCCTCCTCCTCCTCCTCCTCCTCCTCCTCCTGCTCCTCCTCCTCCTCCTCCTTTCCTCCTCCTCCTCCTCCTCCTCCTCCTCCTCCTTCTCCCCCTTTCTCCCTCCTCCCCCCTCCTCCTCCGCCTCCCCCTCCTCTCCCTCCCTCCTGTCTCCTCCTCCGCCTCCTCCTCCTCCTCCTCCACCTCCTCCCACTCCTCCTCTCCCTCCCTCTCTCCTCATCCGCGTCGTCCTCCTCCCACTCCTCGTCCCTCCTCATCCCTCCCCCTCGTTCTCCGCCCATTCCTCCTCCTTCCCGTCGCTGTGCTCCGCACGGGTGCTACGGTCGGAAGCTGCTTCTCAGGGTGTCGCCGCGGCGGCCCCGGCGACACGCCATTCCCTGCGACGGGGCAGCGTGTCGCACCGCTCCGCGGGGCGGGAGGTCGGAAAAGGCTCGGGACGTGGACGGCTGGGGACTGGGCCGTGGATGGCGTGTCGCGCAGAGGCGTTGTGGACCAAAACCCGCGGGGCGACACGCCGAGCAAAAGTTCTTGACCGCAGGCTCGAAGCAACAGAAACACCCCGGGCTGCATTGTCCAGCTTCCGATGTGCGCTGACATGCTGTCTGAAGAAGGATGCCTCCTGAATTATCAAGCCATCCAACACCGCGACCTGTTCCGTGACGTGGGCCACTGGCCTTATCGACACCATCATGGAGACAAATGGCTCATCCAGTGCATCTGTTGCCATCAAGTACCATTTGTTATGTAAGGTTATGGGACCTGGCACTGGCCCGAGGACGCTCTGACAAAGGAATGGGGGCCGTCGTAGATTTGTTGTTGCGTGACGCCAGGGATCTGGACCCTCCAACTCAAACATCGGTTGCGCGGGTCTCCCTTGGAGGGCGCTCTGGCCAGAACTTCGAAGGCTGCGGCCGCGAGGCGGCCCCAGGAGAGGCGCGCCGCTGCTAACCCGCGCGGAGGACCCTGCGGGGAGGGGGGCGGCGCGCACCTCGCCCGGCGACGGCGGCGACCTGGGAGGCTTCGAGGACCGAGGCTTCGAGGAGCGAGGCTTCGAGGAGCGAACCTTCGAGGATCGAGGCCTCGAGGATCGAGGACCCGAGGGTTCGAGGACTCCAGGGGTTCGAGGACCGAGCTTTTCGTATTCGCCAACGGCCGCGAGGCACCCCCTCGGGGCCTCGAACACCCCGACCTCCTCAGACCCGACAGCCGCTCAAGACGGGCGCCTGGACACTGGACCCCTCCCAGATGGGGTTCGAGCACATGGGGTGGAAGGAAGCATCGCGCCGCATCACCAATGCATCGCCGATGCATCGGCGGCGCGGAACAAATCGAGCTCCACATCGAGCCGCATTGCCGATGCGTCGGCGATGCGGCGCAATCCACCGACCCCAACTGCTGTGACCCCACGTGGGAGGACTAGGCGAAGCAAGGCCTCCAGGACGACGATCCCGCCATCGATAAACGGGCTGCCCTTCGGCACGCCCTGCGCGACCATCCTCGCCAGGCTCGCGGCCCTGGTGGTGTCCACGCCCTGCGCGACCGAAGACCTCGGCAGAACGCCGCTCGCGAGCCGGGCGAGGGACGCAGGATGAGCGAGCGAGTGAGGCGCTGATGCAAGCTCATGCGGCGAAACGCGTGAACCTGTGCCTGTTTGGGCGAGGCGCGTGAGGCCGTAGCCTCTCAAACCCTACAGAACTCTGGCTCACACGAGAATCGTCATGCTTACAATCCGGAAGCTAGAAAATGCTAGAAGTCGGAATGTTGAGCTGGTGTCAGGAGCCGGAGCACTGCGGCTGGTTGCTGGCTGGAGGTTGAGCTTGTTGGGTCGAAAGTCGGAGTCGAAGCGCAGGCGTACGACACTGGAGGTCGATAGCTGGGGGTGGAAGACGCACGAGGAGGGAGGGAAAGAAGGGGAGGGAAGCAGGAAAAGGAGGTAGGAGAGACGAGGGAGGGAAGAGGAGGAGCGAGGGATGTATGACACTACGCTTACGATTGCAGCCTGCACGCCAGCTGCGGCGGAGCGGAACAATGGGAATGGGGGCAGGCGGTTCACGAGCATTCGGCGCAAAGTGGGAAGGAAGGAAAGAGGGAAACTTGGACAACCGTCTCCCACCAACCCCAATCCTCCCACATGTTTCCCCACCTTCCTTCGTCCTCCACACAACCCAGAATATCGAACGCAATCTGGGGGTCGGAGGGGGGAGTTCGGCTCTTTCTAATTATGGCGCTGCTGTTGCAAAGATTTCTTTTCGGTCGTCCGAAAGCTCTCGTTCTTCTCTCCGGGGGTCGCCAAAGAGGCCGAACGTGTGTCAAAAGGCTGCTGGTGTCAAAACGACGGGCTCGCAATGCATGGCATGTTTTTGAAAGTTTGCCCATCGTGGAATGTGTTTGGGATATCTTTCGGGTCAAAACGAGGGGTCGTCTGAGACAGACGTATTTCAGAACATGTGTGAACAAAAAGGCGGGGGACGCTCTCGTGTTTTCCAACGGCCACGGGGGGGGGAATCAGAGCCTGCGCTGCGTGGCCCCGCCCCCGTTCTTCAACGCACGCCTCTTTGGACGCCTGTCTGTCTATCCCGCCCGGCCGCCCCCGCCGGTGCTGCTCCCTGCAGCCCGTGCGGACGACAGGGGCTCCACCCTGGCCTGCAGCGCCTGCTGCCCACTTGGGCATCTCCGCCGTTGCGGGCTGTGCCGCCCCGGCTCCCGCCGGCCGCTGCCCCGCCTCCCCCCTGGTCGGCCCGCTATGCGGCTCGACCCCCACCGCCGTCCCAGGCCGTGCATGATTCCACCTGCCTTGGGCGGACCGCCCTCTCCCGCACACCGCCCCCGCTGTTGGGCAGTGCGCGCGCCGGGTCGTACCGGCGCTGCGGTTCCGGCGCCACCGGCCGGTTTGCCCCGGCCGCGGTCCAGCTGCCCCGCCAGGGGGGGCACCGCCAGCGCGGCTCGCCCCCACCTTGCCCACGCCGCCACCCTGAGCGGCCGGCTGGGCCCGCCCCCTGCCTCTGAGGGGTCCCGCTCGTGCGCCATTTGCACTGGGCGACGCGTAGCTCCCTGCTGTGATGCCGTGCATCGGCTGTGGAGCGCCGCTCCTATACTTTCGTCCCGCCCCTGCCCCCGATGGGCCCCACGATTGGCGCCCGCCGGCCGCCCCCGCCCCGGGGAAACCGCACCCGCCACCGCCTGGGGCCCCTCGCAATTGCTGCAGCGTTGCCCGACCTCTGGCCGCCGGCTCTGCGCCGCTGCCACCCGTTGGCCACATGGTTTTCAGCCGCCGCCGCCGCCTCCACCTTTGCTTTGCTGGACCACGACCACACCGTGGCCGCTGCCCTCCCACACTGGGTGCGCCGCGAAGCCGACCCGCACCCGCTGCCAAAATGGACCCAAAGCCTGGCCGCGCCTTCGCACCCACCGCAGCCCCGCTGCGTGAGTGCGCCCCCGCGCACCCTCCGCCCTGCCGCGGCCGCCTCCTCCTCTTGTCTTCAACTCAAGAATTCGCGACTGCACTCCCCGGAATCGCTCGGACGCGCGTGCGGATTGCCTCTGCCGCGTCGCGTCACAAAAAAAGACACATTCCGCGCTTCACAAACCACATAGTTTACAATCAAGTCGCTGAAGTTACGACCACCCTGGGTTCAGAAGGGGTTTCAGTTTTCGGACGGTTCCTTACGTCTACGCCAAAAGGACAACTCTCGTGTCCGAGGCTCACTGTTGCCAGAAAACCATTCGTTCCGCACGTGCCGTTCTCACTGGTAACATGCTGGCTGTACACCCCATAGTTTGCACGACATGCGTGCTCAGGCCAAAAAATTGCTCGCGCGCGTGGAAAAGCACGGGCCCAATCTGATCCCATTACTTATGTGTGAGAAACACGTGGGTTGATCTCGTCGGTTGTTTGAACCCATATTCTTGGAGCGGGAGCCGCCTAGACACATACTATCTTAACCACAAATCGCACCATGAGTTCGATCCAAAAGGCCTTCGACTGGCAAGCTAAATCTATGATTCCACAAGGGAAGTGCGGATTAGGCGCCATACCATGCAGGTGGTCGGGGCGCCACAACATGCATGTGTCGTCCGGCTGCTGTTAGGGATTTGGCGCGGCGTCAAGCAAGTTACAACCATTGGTGGCGAAATCCGATCCAGCAAATCAAATCATCAGGCTTACCGTAGCGCCCAAGCAGACACATGCAAGCGGACTGGCGTCCCAGCGCGGGCCTCACGTGGGCCACGCGTGGGCCTCACGTGGGCTAAAAAAACTGAACACATGGGCCCCACATCCTGGCAGTGTACAAGTGATACAATCCATTGGAAACCTGTGTCGATATACACCAGGTGCTCGGCGCCCAGGAACAAACAAATGTGCAGTAGACCGCGTAATGGCCGCATGTGGCACGTGCGCGGCCCACGCCATGCCGCTGGCATTTCATGAGCGCGCGTAAGTTGTTTGATGGTGGCCGGCGCTCAGCCGGGTGCGCTCGCTCAGGCCCTCCCCCCTTCCCCAGAATCCCCTTTTATCCTTTCCTCCCATCCCCGTTCTGTCCCGCCCATGCCAGGGAAAATGGGAGGCACTTGTCGTCCACGCGCGCTGGGAGAAAAACTGCGCAACTATCGTAGGGGGACGACTTCGCATGACACCCCTCCGCCCCCCCGGCCTCAATGTTGAACGAGCGCGCCTGGAGAAGCGGGGCCAATCCAGGGAATGGAGGTGGGGCTTTGGCTCTTCTTTCTAATTCTGGCGTAGTTATTGCACGCGTTTCCTTTAACCGTAAGAGAAGGGCAGCGGGTGGAGGAGAGAGAAGGAGAGGGAGGGGGGGAGGGAGAGACGAAAGGGGGGGGAGGAGAAAGCGGAAAAAAACACGAATTACCATCCTCGTCCCCCTCGTCCTCCTCGAACAACCCCCCCCCCTCTCCGCTCGCCGACCCAGCCCGACCCCCAAACCTCTGACGTCGTGGTTTCTCTCGTACTCTCGCGCCCCAAACATCTCGACCCCTTCCCCCAGGGGGCTATAGGTCTCGCCCCAAGCCGCTTCTGGATGGCCCTGGCGCCCGCGACCGGCCAGCCCCGGAGGGCGCACACCAACAAGGCCGAGCTTCCGCCTGCAATGCCAGGGCCGATCCTGCTTCTGGCCCACCTGGCACGGTCAGCCCCGAGGCGCCCTACCAGCGGAGCAACGCCTGATTGGCAGCATGGCCGTCGATCGTCGCCCGGGCTTGGCGCGGCGGCCTGATCGAGCCCGTCCTGGATCATCGGGAGCACGGAGCGCTGGGGCGAGCGAGGGTCTGCGATGAGCAACCCCTCTCGACCGCATGGGACGGTGCCGACGGCGATCGGGCGGAGCAGGGAACGGAATGCAACCTGAGGCTGACGGGTGCCCGCCTTGCCGCCGCGGCGGCAGCTGCTCGGCCACAACCTCGCAGCTCAGAGCTCCGACTGCTCACACTCGGTGCCGCTGCCAGCGAACACCGCGTGGGAGAGGGCGGCGGCACGACCGGCAAACTGGCCAGGTATTATCGCCGCCCTCCCCCCGCAGCCCCGGGCACCATCTCCGCCAAGTGCTCGACCTCGAAGGTGTCGCCGGTCTCGCCGAACATCTCCAGGTACCTGCCCTGCCACGCAAAGCGGAACCGCCGTCGAGAACGCCCTGGGCCTGGTTGGCCAGCCATGGCCAACAGCCTGTCCTCATCGGCCTTGCCGCACGCCTCCGGGAGCGCACCACGCTGCACGTGCACGAAGACGCGCTCGCACCAGGACTCTAGGAGGGCCGCAAACGACGGATGGGACTTGATGAACCCCTTCTCCGCGGCCTCCCCGATGACCTCCTTCCAGAGGCGCCGTGATGCTGCGGGGTCGACGCGGCCCTGCCTCACGGGGACAGCCCAAAGCAGCACCTTCGGCAAGGTCCTCCTGCACCTCTGCGGTCGGCGCGCGGGGCCCTCTACCACCAGAGCCTCCTCGGACTGCTTCCTGCACCTCCTCCGCCGCCTCCGCCGCCGCATCGCCAGGACAACCCACGACGCGGTCGCGCGGCTCCCAGGGCGGAAAAAAGCAGCATAGCAGCCAGTGCCTGCCCCCACGCCCGCCCAGCAATGTCCTGGAAAGCGCCATATCCTGCTTCCACAGGGGGCGCCACCTGGGGCCCGAAAAAAGGAGTCACCGAGATAATCTTCTCCACCACGCCCACCGTGCCGACGAACTCCGCCGGCGCCCTGGGGAGCGCCTCCATCGGGCAGATGAGCCACTCCATCTCCGCACCGCTTGCAACGCAACGCCTGCGCGCGGTTTTCCACGAGGTCCTCGGCGAACGCCTCCGCGACCGCGTCGAAGTATTTGCCCTTCTCGGCCACGTTCGCGAACCCCTGCACCTCGACCTCCTGCTCGGCGCCGTCCGCGCCCTCGAGAAGGGCTTCGTCGTCCTTCACTTCCGCGTTCGCGAACTTCTGCAAGTCAACCTGCTCGGCCCCGTCCGCGTCCACGAGAAGGGCCTCGCCGTCGCTGCTCGCGCGGCCCACCGCGAACGGCGCCCGAACGGTTCGCAGCACCGTCGGCACCTCGGCGCCGGGGGCGCCCGCCGGGAGGGCGGCGTTTGGGATCGGAGGTGGATAGACCTCCTCCTCCTCCTCCTCCTCCTCCTCCTCCTCCTCCTCCTCCTCCTCCTCCTCCGCCCGAACGGTTCGCACCACCGTCTTGACCTCGCCCCGCTCGGAGAACGGGGACCCTGCGGGCCCCCGGCGGCGACGCCCCCCGCGGCAGCACGGCCCGTGCCCGCCCGGCGCGCGCCCGCGCGCGCGGTGGCGCCCTGTGCGCGGACGACATCGTCCAGGCAGGGGGTCGTCGGAACCGCCGTCGACGACGCCGGCGAACCGCCCGCTCCCTCTTCGTTGGCCCCCCCTCGCGCTGCGACCGCATCCCAGGGCTGGGTCGGCGGCCGCGTCTTTGCCGAGGGTGCGCCTGGACAGGGCGGACTCGCAGCGACGCGCTGCGGGCCCCCCGTGGCATTCAGGGCCCCCTCGATCCCTGACCCAGAGCCTCCTCCCAAGACCTCGAACTCGCCCTCCGCTGCTCCAGCGAAGAACCCGGCAACCATGGCGTCCGCGACGGTGTACGCGTACACCTCGAACTCCACGTTCCCGCGGCGGGCGATGAGAAGCGGCTTGCCGACGGCCACCTTCTTCATAGCCTCGTCGCCGCCCGCGCTCGCAACCCAGAAATGGCTCCCCGCAGAAGAGTCCTCTGAACTGCGCCTGCGGAACCTGTGGGTTACCCCCGCCAGAGCCAGAACGGCTAGCAGGAGGAGGAGGAGCAGGAGGAGGAGGAGGAGGAGGAGGAGGAGGAGGACCAAGAGGAGGAGGGGTCCGCCAGAGACCTCTGGGGACCTCCGCGGCGACGACGGGCGAGGGACGTCCCGGTCCTCCGGCGACGTTGGGCTGGCGGCATTGAATCAGATTCGGCCCGACGGGGCCAGGTCCGGTCCGCAGCAACGTCGAAGAACGGCTCAGGATGAAAAGCCTGCCCTGGGGACGGGGTGGGGAGCTTCCCGGAACGGCGACTCGATCAACATCGAGCCGTCGGAGGCCTGGGCTCTTAAGGTGAGGACATTGAGCTGGCTCGCACGTTGGTCCGCAGGTAGTTGGAGTGAACCGAGCCTCTTGAGGAGAAGGGCAGCACCCGCCACCAGGTAGACTCTACAAGCCCGCCTTGGAGGCCACATCCAAGACCTGGGTCCCAAGGTGGGCGTGCAGAGGCCAGATGGTGGTGCGCAGCTTTCCGCCCTGGACCTCTTGGCGTCGCGTGATGGGAGGTTGCACCTGGACCGAGCCTCTTGGAGTTGGCGCGGGCGTCCCTCCTCTGGGAGATGTCCATCGCAACGTCCTGGCTCCGCGATCTGCTCGAGTCTCTAAACTTGTTCCCCAACAGTTTCGTCACCTGCTCGATGCCCTCCGTCTCATGCTCGTCCCCCTGCCTGTTCTCCTCTTTCTCCTCTGCCTACTCTATGCACCTGTTGAACGTCCTCCCTCCTCCTTTCAGTCTCCCCCTGCTCGGCCCGCTGCTTCTTCTCGCGTTCGTCCTCGTCCTCATATCCATTCCTCCTCCTCCCTCTCCTCGTCCTCCCCGTCCTCTTCCCCCTACTGGTCATCGGCCTCGTGTCCACCCTCGCTGTCTCGAGAGGCCTCCTAGATGGGGTCCTAATAGACGGGGTCGGAGGCTCGCGCCGCAAGGCCAGTCCGATGCACTGCCAATGCATCGGCGATGCATCACCAATGCATCGGCGATACGTCGGCGATACAGCGGAGATACATCAGCGATGCATCGGCGACGTCGGCGATGCATCGGCGCCATGGGCGTGGGGTAATTCTGGCTCCACGTCGAACCGCATCCATCGTCGATGCACCGGCGACGCGAAGGGATCCCTCGACCCCATCTATTCGGACCCCACTTGGGAGGCCTGGACAAGAAGACAAATCCAGACCACTGCAACTGACGACCCAGCGGGGGGGGGGGAACGATCCCTGGCCGACGCACTGGACGACGCGCAGGCTTGCCACCGCCCGGGGGCTGGGCCCCCCCCCCCGATGGGTTCCTGGTGGCGGTGATCCATGTTTCCCCTCCGCTTCGAACATCGCGTATCGCCCTCCCCATCCACATTCTCCTTCTCCTTCTCCTCCTCCTCCTCCTCCTCCTCTCCTCCGTCTCACCCTCCTCCTCCTCCTCTTCCTCCTTCTGCTCCTCGTCCTCCTCCTCCTGCTCCTGCTCCTGCTCCTGCTCCTCCTCCTCCTCCTTCTCCTCCTCCTCCTCCTCCTCCTCCTCCTCTTGCCTCGCCTGCTTGATGCCCTCCCAATCCGACAGGCCGCACAGCTGCGCCACGTTCGCCTCGAACGCTCGAGCCCGCCGCAGACGCCACGGCCGTCGTTGTCGTCGTCGTCGTCGTCGTCGTCGTCGCTGTCGTCGTCGTCGTCGCTTTCGCAGTCTTGGCGGCGCCCACAAGATGGTGGCGCGAGGGGTTGGGCTTCTAGTTTGGAGGAGCGCCATACCTATGCGACTTGCAGTGTAACTATCGGCAGCTGCTTACGTTATCTAGTTTGGTCTACATATGAATTACGTACAAGGTTACGGTGTCTGCCATGTGCAATTTACTTAAGGGATACTGCTCTGCGACGTATCAACATTTTAAACTTTAAAAACCGATGTTTGGGACGCCCAACCTTCCTCATCGCCCCACTTCTCCCTTCGAGTCTGTTCGCCCTTGCATCCCATGGGACATTATATGTTGCAGTCCATGGATGACGGAACACATGGCGTAATCTATGTCGCATCGCATGGCGCAATCCATGGATGGCGCAGCCATGGCGCAACCCATGGGTGGGGCAACCCATTGCTAATCTGATGTTGCTTTTGCACGGAAGTGCCCCAGCTGGCCTCGGAGGAAGCGGCTTCAGCTGCAGAGGAGCAGAAGTAGGAGGAGGGGAGAGGGAGGAGGCGGAGGATGACGACGACGACGACGACGACGACGACGACGACGACGACGACGACGACGATACCGATGCCGAGGAGCAGGCCGATGGGGCCCACAATGGTTGGCCCTCTCCGTTCTACG
>CAUYUJ010006336.1:87500-105000 GCA_963575745.1 Prorocentrum cordatum | reverse complement strand
CAGGACTACAACACAAGCGCACGCACAAACGCACACACCCACACAAACACAAACACACACACACACAAGCGGCGCTCGCGAGCGAGAGTTGTTTGCGCTGCTTGAGTTTGGGCAGCGGGCCTCAATGGGCGTCTCGGGTCACGATGCGGCCCCAAGTTACACAGTCGAGCCCCAAGAGTGCCCCGAAGCCCGCCTGGAGGGCCCCTAGATGACTCCTTGAGAACCTCCTGGCAGCCCCACGAGGCCGCATGATGATCCTCATGAGGCGGCCCGAGATGGCCCGAGACGGCCCCCAAGGCACCCAATGGGACCCAAAAAGCTATTGAGAGGCCCCTGGGAAACCCTAGGAAGGCCCCTGATAGCTCACCAGAGCCCAAGACATCTCTCCCAATCTGGCCAGGACTGAAACACAAACGTACGCACAAACGCAAACACTCAAACGCACGCGCGAGAATTGTTTGCGTTGCTTGAGCTTGTGCGGTCTGCCTCTGTGGTCTTCAATAGGCGCCTCGGGCCCCGATGCGGCCCCAAGAGGGACACAGTCGAGCCCCAAGTTGACCCCAAACCCCGCCCAAAGGGCCCCAAGAGGACTCCCAGAGAACCTCCATATAACCCAACACAGGCGAAACAGCGGGGAACAGCAGAAGGCTAGCCCAAATATACCCCCGACGGCCTCACGAGGCCTCACGATGATCCTCATGAGGGAGCTCAAGATGTCCCAAGACAGCCCCCAACGCAACCAAAAGGCCCCCCAAAGCTCCTGGCAGGCCTCTCAGAAGCCCCAGGGGGGCCCCTGATAGCTCCCCAATGGCCCAAGAAGTCTCTCCCATTACAGCGAGGATTAACACACAAGCGCGCACTCTTTCTCTCTCTCTCTCTCTCTCTTTCTCTCTTTTTCTCTCACACGAACACTAACACTACCACTACCCTTACCACTAACACGGTCACTAACACTAGCACTAGCACGAACACTATGAATACTTACGCGAGCAGTAATACTAGCACCTAACACTAACACCCGCACCAGCACCAGCACTAACACACACGCATATATATATATATATATATATATATGAATAAATAAATAACGAAATACATATATGTGTATACATATACATTAACACACATATCGATATACTATACACATATACATATATACCGAAACGCATATGAATATACACACATACATTCACACTCTTTTCTCTCTCTCTCTCACGCACACACGCGCGGTAGTTTCTATGAGTTTGGCCCTCCTGCCTCTGAGGAGTTCCATGGGCGTCTCGGCCTCCGTTTCGGCACCAAGAGGGCCACAAACAAACACTGACAGGGCTCCAAGACCTCCACGACGGCCTACATCGCGCTGCAAGGGAGCCCCCAGCGTAGCCGAGTAGCAGGCCAGCAACGGAGGCCGGTGGGGGGAGACAGGCCCCAAGATAGCCTCAAGAGGCCCCGAGAAGTCCCTGGGAGGCCAGTGAGAGGCCTTGGACGACTCCCCAGAATTATCATAGCTCGTTTTTTGTTAAAATGATTGTCATACTCCTAGAAAGCGCGCGTTTGCTAAGTGAGAGTGGTGTCCCTGCATCTGCGGGCTCCGATGGGCGTCTCGGACCCCCGTGGCGGCCCCACCGCGCGGACCCCGAGAGAAGGGCCCGGGAGCGGCCCAGCAGCGGAGACCAGTGGGAAGCAGGCTCCAAAAGGGCCCCACGGCACCCAGATGAGCCCAAAAGGTAAGCCAAGGATGGTCCAAGACGCCCCGTGAAAGGTTCCAAGAGGGCCCATGAAGAGAGCCAGGCAAAACATTGAGTTCCAAGGGGTGCTCGAACTGCTCTCACGCTCTCGCCCGCTCGGGCTCCCGAAAGAACCCGAAAGGGCCCGAGAGAGGGCGCCCAGACCTGCCATGGAGGGCCCAGGAGGCCCCCGAAGAGGGCCTGGCGACGGCCGCGGAGGGCCCGAGAACAGCCCAAGACGGCCCCCAGGACGGCACAACAGGCCCAAGGGGGAGGAAGAGGAGGAGGAGGAGGAAAAGGAGGAGGAGGAGGAGGAGGAGGAGCGTCAGTAGCCTCAGGGCGGGCTCCTATGACGACGCGGCAGCGGGCCGCGGCGGCGGGGAGCCCAGGCCTCAGAGAACTACTTTGCGATGTTGAGCCGGTCAAGGGCGGCCAGGCGCGCGCCCAAGTGGTGCTTGTAGGTGTAGTCGTTCACGCCCTGGGTCTTGACCCCGAGGCACGTGTGGTACGAAAGGACGAGGCGCTGGATAGTCATCGACAGCGAGTGCTCCCCGTGCTCAGGATACTGGCATCCCAACCGCAGGCGCTCCAGGACAGTGGCCCGCGAAAAGGCGCGCGGCAGACACACCAGGTAGTGGGCGATCGCGTCTGGCTGTTGGTGGCATCCGAAACGGCACTGACCACCTCGGGCGTGACGTGTATCCGAGAGTTCGTGTGCCAGCCGCCCGCAAGAGTCCGCAGAGTGATCCACCACCATGAACGAGCAACCGTCACCAATAAGCTTTTGAAGGAGGTCCAACGCAACTTCGGGTCACGTGGAAAGACAGCAGCCCCATGCCAGGCCGTGAGCCGCTCGGCGATGGCGACCGCGAAGTCGTCCTTCATCCAGTGGGAGGTCAGGGCTGTGATGGATACTCGCTGCGGCTTGGGTTTGAACCAGCTTCGAGGCCGTCACGCACGGCTCGCTGAGCAATGACCCCAGCAGATCATGGAGGCGATGAGCTGGAGATTGGGCGGGACGGCCCTGCGTCATCTCATTGAGGCGCCGGACAATCGCCTGCGGCTCCTTCCAGAAGACAGGGGGCCATTTGTTCGTCGCGAACGCAGGAAGTCCGCAAGCAGCTTGGGCGATCTCGAAGAACTCCAGGAACAGGGGCTGCACCAGGTTGAGGGTGAAATGAGCGGCGCGCCATTGAGTACCGAGCGAGTCAGTGAGCAGGGGGCGCGGCGCTATACCAGGCATCCATGTGGTGAGCGAGTGGACATCATCTTTGAAGCGAAAGGTGCTGGGCGGCATACGTAGAGCTTTGTGATCTGCATGGATCTGCGTTCGCCTGAGCTGTGGAGGAAGATCAAAGAACTGCGCCAAGAAGCCGAGGACGGTGATCGCCGGCGTCTGATAGAGCCTCGCATCGGCGCCCGTGGGAGCTGATGCATTGCCAATGGCCACCGCTCTCTGCCACCGCTTGGGCCCAGCAGCCGCCCATTGTAGGTCGCTGGCCGCATCAGGCCCCTCACGCGCCCCAAGATACATGCCCTCAGCCGCGATCTTGAAAGGGGCCCAGTCGGGAAGGTGGCCTTGGAGGATAGCGATGACGTCGTCGCAGATCGCGTTGGCGAGCTTCGCCCACAGAGGTATGCTGGCGCATTTCTTGACATTGACATGTAGATTGCCGAGCACCGCAGCTTGATGGAACGCGTCAGCCAACGGAACCACGAGAGCGATGCGTTGAAAGTAAAGCCCAAGGTCATTGGCACAGGCGCCCGTCTTGCCGCCCTCGGGGTTGGGGATCGCAACATCGACAGCTCCGGTGATGACATCCATCGCGATGGCCCAGGTGGTGCCAGACAATAAGCAGCCTTGGGCTACTCCAGATGCCAGGGGACAAACGAATTAGCATTGGCCATTGAGAATCGTGAAACCCATGGCCCGGTCGCACAGAGCAGCAACCGCCTTGGCCAAGCCCATCTCGAACAAGAACTGGTTGGGGGCCTGGAAGAGCCATTGCCTCCCCAGAGAGGGGAAGGCTGCAGCAATGTCGAAGAGAAGCAGGACGAGCATATGAAGTGTAGCGCATGCGGGAATCATCAGGACGTCGTTGCAAAAATTGCGTCCGCGAGTGAAACCTTGTTGATCATGGTGAGCATGTTCTTCCACGTGAGATCTGAGTTGGAGGTTGAGATCTCCCGCGAAGGGCTTGGAATCGGTGTTCTTCCGAGAGATCGGGCGCAAGTTTCCTGCTTCGCGCGCGCAGCGGAAGTGGCCGGCCCCCCCCTCGCCCCTCGGGATGAACGAGAAGATCGAATCGTTGAGCGCGGGCGGGGCAGCGCCGGGTTCGAAGAAGCCCCGCGTGACATCTTCCAGCGCTTCCAAGGCCCCATCAGTCTTTGCCCAGGCTCGGCGCGGGAGAAGACCAGGGCCAGGCGCTGACGCGCAAGCGCGGAAGGCAACGCGGCGCATAACCGCAGCGGAAGGAATGATGAGCATCGACGCGGTGATGTTCGGAAGGGTCACATTGTCTGAGGCAGTCCTTGAGAGCCTGTTCATCAACTTGCTCGTGCGAGAAGATGGGCAGCCAGTGATCCTGTAAAAAACTTCCACTCGTGCTGCGGGGTCCGCAAGCACGCCTCCCTCGTTCGCCAGACGAATCTCAGTCAGAGACAGTGCCCGTGCCAAAGGGGGCCAGGCCCTGCTTCGCCTCTGCAATGCGGGCTTGCTTGAATTATCCATCTTCAGCGAGCGACCTTGTTGCTGAGCTCGCTGTGCCGCAGCGCCCGCTTGATTGTTGCGAAACCGGAGGTGTCGCAGATGAGCACGTCGCGAAACCTCTGCAAATTTAGATTCATCCAGTAAGCCGACCTTTCCTTCAGCGATGAAAAGGGAGACCTCGCCAATCTCCGCGGCGTTCATGAGAGCGTGGGCCAGGGGAGATCCCGTCTCCAAATGGCCCGCGAAATAGAACGATGCGTGAGCAAACGCGCCTCAGCAGCAGATTGGTAGCGCACTGCACCAGGGCACGTGGTGAGTTCGTTGCGAGTGAGGCGAGCTGCTTCAGTCATGATGTACTTGAAGCCAAGCCAACGTCGCCCCGCCGCCGTAAATTGCAGCTGCGAGTGCTTTAGAAGAAGCGAGACATTCTGCCTACAGCGGGGGGCCTGGAAGATGATGGCGGGGATCGGTTGGATGTCGTTCGTCTTGGGAACAGCAATCGCAATCGTAAGATCCAAGAGCGCATGATCACTGAGTCGACGACCGCTGAGTACGGCAGAATCCTTGCCAACTTTCAGCGTTAGCGACAGATTCGGGTAAGCATGAGCAGGGGGACTGACGAAGACGCGGTCAGTCCTGGTCTCCTTCACGGCGCGGGCGTCGAAGCGCGTGGGCTCGCCACTCGAGACCTCGGTCATCGACGCGAAGAGGTTCTTCGAGGCGGACTGATGGTGCTGATCACCCAATGCTGGTGGGGGTCATGAGCTGCGGGTCCAGAAAGGAGACAGCGGGCTCGTCGTGGACGTTGAAGCCGCCGAAGGCAACGACAATCCGCGATAGCGGAGCAACCGGTGCCCACTGTTTGTACTTGTGCCAGTCAATCTGGACGGATCGCCGGTGGTCCTGCGCGAGCTCAAAGTTGTGGATGTCCATGGGGGCATCAGTTCATACATTGCCCTGGCAGGCCTCGAGGACTTGCACGCGTCCTGGAACAAGGGCGCGAAGGGGGAGCATCTTGCGATCTGGGATTACGGAGACGTGGTGTGGGATCTCTGGCGAGCTTCCCAATCCTGGCTGGCCAAAATCTGGGATCTCTGCCCCGCCGTTACGGATGGCCGCCCCTCCGAACAGCGCAGGCGCCGCCCCTTGGTCAGGAGGGGCGCGTGGACCCAGGTGACCCAGCCGAGCGAGTTCCTCTGGAAGATGATCAGATAATGAGGCCGATGAGGTGGCCGAAGAGGGAGACCTTGGACTGGTAGAAGTAGGCGAGGAAGGTGAAGCTGTGGCAGGAGTCGATGGTGTAGGAGCGTCAGGAACATGAGGCGACGGGCCATCCAGGTCCGCGACGTCGATGTCAGGCAGCTTAGGGCAGAGAAGCGCGACGCCTCCCGTCCTCGACAGGCCTCTGTTGGAGTAGAACGTCTCGTAGGAGTAGGGAGTACTATGCAGGAGTCGCTGAAGGCGAGCTACATTACCATGACCTTCTTGCACAGCAGCGATGTAGCCCTGTCGCAGATATGGAAGCAGAAGTTGAAGCTTAGCTTGGCGACGTCGTCGGCCAATGGTGAGCAGGCTGCGAACATTCCACGTGCTGATCTTTAGGCCCTGTTTGGAGTGATCAGTCCACTGAACGTTACCCCCAAGATACGGCCTTGTCCTCGTCGAAGAAGTCGTTGAAGCGCTTCCCCACGGCAGGGCAGTCGATGCCACGTTGAGCTGCGAGTGCACGATTCCATTCAATATTGGCGAACATAGCTGCGGTAGTGCCAATCCCCAATCGAGCCATATGAACACAGTCAGGCGTGACTCGACCACGATGTTTGTAGGGCCTGAGCGAGAAGCTGGCGTAGCCAGATTCAAAGATCTTGTGAAGCCGTCGAGTGTGAATCTCACGTCGGATTTGTCGGGCACTGCGGCCGGCACTGGCATAGAGAGGGACACGTTGACCCAGCACTGAGGTACATGTGAAAGATTTCCATTCTCCTCCACGTAGCTCGAGACCACGTGCGAGCGCCGTAGCTCTGGGAACGACCACATGCTTGTCGCCGAGAAGCCATCGGGTGAGCCGCTTGGCAGGAACAGCCCCAATGAGAAAGACATAGGATCAGTCAACGCCAGAATCCTGGAACCAGCTTTGAAGGTCATCCCGAAGTTGTTGAGGCGAGACGAGTCCTTGACATCCACTGGAGAATACAGCAAGGTCGGGTGGTCGATCAGCTTCTGCGGCCAAACTGACTACAAGAATGGCGGCTTCCGCAAGGGCTAGTGTCCGGTTGATGCTGTCAATGGCTTGTCGATGGCGCTCTTGTTCTCCTTCAGAGGCGGCGATCCTGCGCTTGAGGTCAGCAACTTCCCCCTCGGTGGCACCCAAGCGCTGGTCCGTTTTCCGCTGGTACTCGTGAATGGTGGAGGTGGGCGTCCGCGCAGTGGCCTTCTTGAAGGTGTCCATGGCTGAGTCCACATGCTGGGTGAGCTGGTCGTACAAGGAGGCGGGGAGCGCCTCGATGGAGCCAGGCGCTGGGGGAGGCGGTGGTGCCGCACCAAGAGCCACATCGACAGCTGGTTTGCCATGGTAAGAGCCCGTACACGATCAATTTCAGTTCGCTGAGATGCAGAGAAGGTAAGCAGTTCTCCATCCTCCATGGCGGCCGCGAGAGCTTCACGCTGGAGTTGCCAGGGATCAGCTCGCTGGAGAGGATCGGAGCAAGCGGCATCTGGAACAGCTGCATGAAATGGTCCCGTGGCACCGCCAAGTACGTGAGCTGCTCCACCTCCAGCTCTGCAAGACCGAGCGGTTGCAGCACGTTTTCCTTCGTGATGCGGGCGATCAGATTCTTTGTCACGGAGTCGGCCACCCGCTTCATCCCGAGGCTTGTCGAAGTGCTCTGGGCGACGACGGGGAGGATGTTCTCCAGCACTGCGTGAGACACTGCGATCTCCTGCCGACGGCACGGAATCAGAGAGGGCGTCCGTGAGAGCGTGCCGTTCGGGTCCCCGCGGATGTGCCATTCGAGGAGGTTCGAGCTCAACGACGAGAGGGCCTCAATCGTCAGGAACTGCTCGGGGACGCAAGACAATATGAAAATGCTGCTAAGAGCGAAAGATATGAAGAGGTGCCAGCTCACCCGTGATTGTGGCTGGAATGTCGATTGGGCTGGCCGCGGACTAGCGGTGTCCATTTCCTGCTTGCGCAAAGCAGACATCATGAGCCAAAATGGATCGAGCCAACATGGCTACGGGGGAGGAGGAGGAAAGGGAGGAGGCGGAGGAGGAGGAGGAGGAGGAGGAGGAGAAGGAGGAGGAGGAAGGGGAGGAGGAGGAGGAAGAGAGGAGGAGGAGGAGGAGGAGGAGGTCCCAAGAGCAGCCCAAAAAGGTGGAACTGGCATGGACCTGGGGATCCCTCCCCCACAAGATGGCCCCCAAGACCCCCGACATGCGCCCAAGAAGCCCACAAGAAGCCGCCGGGGGGCTCCGCAAAGCCCCCAGAAGAACAGGCTCCAAGAGGCCGCCCCCGCAGACCTCGAAGAGGCATCCGACAACAGACGCGGGGGGAAGGGACGCCGAATCAGCAACACCTACACGACGAGGGGAAGCAATCGGAAGCCGCACATCTCCTCCGCAGGTCGGCGGATTGGCGATATATTGATTCCGCCCGCCCACCGGGCTGATGGGCGTGTGGGACTTCGGTGTGGAAGCTCCTTGCAGGTCTTCAGCCCTCCCACCCCCACCCCGTTTCCGCCCCAGAGGCCTCCGCCATTCCGCCGCCTGGCTACGTCAATACTCCTTTCCGAGCCCCGAGGCCCCTTCCGGACGGCGTCCAAGACGAGCTCGACTTTGAGACCGCCTGATCTGCAACTTCAGACATAGAGCGAAAGACATAGGTTTTGATTATCTGGGCTTCGCCAGTCGTCACCCGGACACCTCTAACAGCTAACTTTCGAGCTCGTCTAGTGTATGTTTCAGAATGCACGTTGCGACTTGCGTTTTGGGCCGCGCTCCGAGGTCAAGGTGGACCATGCTGGGCCCAACATGAGCCCCCAAACGAAGCCACAACCGACCCCGAACTGGCCCGGTTTTTGATGGCATTCGGACGGGGTTTGCGGCCCAACACGGAGGTGCTCTCGCGTGAGCCGCCCAAAAGGCTCTCCTGGGCCGCATCGTGCCTTTCTTGGCTCCCTTTTGGGCCCTTCTCGGGGCCCTCTTCGGCCCTCGTGGGCGCCTTTTGGGCTGTTTTCGGGCCGTCTTTTGCTGGTCGCGGGCCGTGTTCTGGCCTGCTGTGGAGAGGGAATACGGGTTCCAGAAAGCCAGAGCACATATCACTCATCCTTGGTGCTGATGACGGGCCGAAAACTAATTGACGAATTCCACATCGACCCGCCACACGGAACACCTGCGCCAAATCTGCGATGGGATGGAGGAGAAATCGATCGCAGGACAAAATACAAAACACATATGTGGAGGAGTCAGCCATTATCTTCGGAACATGGTCGCCCAGTCTTGGCGCCGTCTGCGTCTCTTCCGGCGAGCACTGGAATGGGCGGGCGGTAAACGCGAAACGTCTTGAATCATGCTGCCAGATGTCGGGGGACGAGGAGGGAGTGCCACGTGCGGAGACTGCTCGGCCACACGAGGGCCCAGGGCTGGAAAGGCAGGCGAGTATCCAGCTATCGCTCGGGCCGCCCGCCCAGTGTGCACCCAGCCTCCAAATAGGGGTGTCCAAGCAGTTTGTGGGGCGTCTGGGGGGGAGCCGAAAGGGGCACGATTGGATTTATGAGTAGGGGTAGGGCCTCACGTACCAGGGGAAGTGGATCTTGCCGTCGTGCCCAATGCCGATGCGAGCTTTGCCGACCTTCAGATAAGGCTGGAAGACCTGGATGGCGTCCGCCTTGCCCTTCACCTTGATCCTCTCCAAGGGCGTGAAATTGACCTCCCTAGTGCACTGGTCCTTCGTGGCTTCGTCCACAAGGATGCCGTCCGCTGGCGCATTCGACATCAAGCGGGCGGACAAGTTCACCGCATCACCGAGGAGGAGGAGGAGAACCTATGACGTCCAACATCGTGCTTTTCTGCAATACATGGTCCCCGAAACTCTCGACCCTTTCCTGGGGCCAATGTGTTGCCCAAATTGCCTTTTTTAAATAAACAGGGGGACGAGAACTAGCCCAGAGACACCCGAACCGTGGCACAACTTGCCGTCTAGATCTCTCTATACTAAGGGATATGTCGACCCAGTATCCCAGGCTTTGGGAGCTGTTCGACTGGACCAACAAATGTCGGGCCCAACCCTGGAATATACGAGCGGGGGCGTCCATCTTCGAATCTTCGATCGGGGTGCATCCGAATAGCCCCCTTGGGATGTATTCCTGGCTTCCCCTCCTTTTCTGAGCGGCCAAGCTTTTCGGGCGGAACTCGGGGTTTGGGGAGAAAAATCGCCTGCGAGGGTAATTAGGGCAGAGAAGGAGGAGGGAAGAGGAAGGAAGCCGAACCGTGCAACAATCAGCCGTCTTGATCCTTCAATGCGTTGGAGGAAGGTGAGGGAGGAGGGGATGAGCAAGGAGGAGGAGGGAAGAGGGAGAGGAGGCGATGAGGGAGGAGGAGGGGTAGGGAAGAGGGAGGAGAAGGAGGGAGGAGGGACGAGAAAGAAGGAGGTGCAGTGGAGAGGAGGAGGAGGAGGAGGAGGAGGAGGAGGAGGAGGAGGAGGAAGAGGAGGAGGGGGAGGAGGAGGAGGAGGAGGAGGAGGGAGGAGTGAGGCGACGAGGAAAAAGGCGGGCCCCGGTCGCCGAGGACCGTGTACTCCATCCGGGAGGCGCTGCCGCAGGTGCCGCAGTACGCCCTGCCGCCGGACACTTCGGAGAGTCTTCGTGCAGCTCGTTCTCCCCCTCCTCCAGCCTGCTCCTCCCTCTGCTCTCCTCCGGCTTGCTTTATCCTGCTGCTCACCCTCTTCCTCTCTCTCTCTCTTTCTCTTGCAGTCGCTCGGACATTCGGGTGCACCTGTTGCGTGCTGAGTCTGCTCTCTCCTCCTCCTCCTCCTCCTCCTCCTCCTCCTCCTCCTCCTCCTCCTCCTCCTCCTCCTCCTCCTCCTCCTCCTCCCCTCGTCATCCTCTTCCTCGCCGCTTCCAAGGGGCCTCTGGAGGCCCCAGGGACCTCTCGAGGCCTCCGGGGACGTCGGGTGCGCCTATGCTCGGGGACGCATCGCAGACACGCACGGCGCGTGCCCACGAGCCCAACGGATCGAGCCGAGCCTTCCGACCGGCACACGGCAGCCCATGGCACCCGGAAGCAGCATGGAGGGAACGCAAGCGGGGACCATGTCCAGGACTGACCGCAGAAACGTCGTGTCGATCTTGGTCGCCGTCGACCTTGGTCAGCGTCATTTCGTGGAGCGGCCTCGCGAATCGGCGACTGCCGACATGCACCATGACCAAGATCGGCATCGACAAGATCCTGCGACAACTTGGTTAAGGCCCGAGCCCGAGCCTTGAGATTGGGGGTAGGTTCGATATAGGGATCGTTACCGTTCGGCCGCGGATCTTTCAAGGGCACTCCCACGGTGACGTGTGAGCTAGGTTGCCAGGAGCAGGGTTAGCCGCCGCTGTTCTTCTGCAAGTCTCGTGGGGCCTCTGTTGTAGGCCTGCGAGCCTCCCCCGGGAGAGGGCTGGCGGGACGGTGCTGTGGGTCGGGGTGCACGGGGTGCAATGCCCAGCGCTCTTCAACCTCGGGCGCCCACTGACGAGCCCACCGCCTCCCCTGCAGGGCTCTCGGGGCTCCGAGGTTGCCGAAACAGCAGCAGCATCGAGTGGACGCACGGGGAGCGGAGGGAGCCCCGGCCCGGGTCCTCGTCGGCAGCGCGGGGGCCCGTGGCAACTGGGCCTGGTGGAGGGCCGTCTGAGGGCCAGGGGCCCGTCACGGTCGCGTGGGCCCGGATACGGCGAGTACAGGGCAGTTTTTAATACATAAGATTCAAAAAAAATCGCCGACCCTGTCGGCGTGTGGAAGAGGCTTCTCCGTCTGTTCCCTCTTCGTTTTCGTCGTCGTCTCTCCTTCCCCTTTCCTCACAGCGTCGTGCTTCTACCCCTCTCACAGGGCCTCCTCCTGAAGCGTGCCAGTCCAAAGCGAATTTAAGCAACGTCGTAATTGAGTCGAAAAGAAACCCCTTCCCTTTGATCCCTTCCCCGCCCAGGGGGGGATGGGGGGGTCCCAGGGTGGGTCCCAGGGGGGTCCCGGGTTTTTACGCCGCCCTCCCGGGGAATCCCGGAGCCGAAAAAAGCACCAAGACGGACCAAGAGTGCCCCAAGAAGCCCCCAAGACGATCCAAGAGGGCCCCGAATCGCCGAATGATCTGTCCAAGACGCCTTGACGGCCTCCAGACGGCCCAAGAGGCCTGCGAGACGCCCCAAGAGGCCTCCAGGACCGTTCCCAGAAAAGCCCCAAGAGGCAAAAATCATGGATTTCCCATACGTTTTTCAAGAATTGTGGCGTTCTCGCCTCTTCCGCTTCCCCACGCGCCAAGACGGCCTAAGAGGCCCCCAAGGTCGCCCCGAGATGGCCCAAGAGGCCTCCAAGAGAGTCCCCAAACGGCCCAAGAGTGCCCCAAGACGGCCCAGGACGCCTCCAAGACGGCACAAGAGGCCCCCAAGACGTTTCCAAGAGAGTGCCCAGACGGGGGACCCGAACGGACATTTCGAGCCCTCAGCCCCGAGAAGTCCCCAAGAGGCCCCCAGGAAGCCCAAAGAGGCCCCAAGAGGCTCCCAAGAGGCCCCCAAACATCCCCCCAGAGGCCCCCGAGAGCGCTCGGAAGAAACCCCAAGAAGCACGTTTGAGGACTCAACCCACGTCAGCATCGTCGTCGTCGCTACCGCCGCCGCCGCCGTCGTCGTTCCCCTTCAGGGTCGGCGGCACCGGCTGTAAGGCCTTCGCAATATAGGATCTTTAATACATAATTAATATATGAATAAATTGATGCATGAACTCATCGTTGTTTTTAGTACTGAAGCCCTGCATTTTTTATACATGATCCGCACGCGGAGCATGTATTAAAAACGGCACTGCAGTCTGGGGTCGAGGCCCACGTGCTGGACCTGCTCTTTAAAGTTGCCCGCCTGCACGCTCTTGAGTCGCGCGATTCGGCATTGGAGTGGGCGAGGCAGCTGCGGCGGGTGCACGAGGCGGCCAAAGCCGATGGGTGGCGGCCCATCCCAGGAGACCACGGCACCTAATGCGCCTCAAGACGCGGAGCGGCGAGGCGGACTCACGCCTAGACATCACTACCATTGCTATTGCCAGGGAAGTCCGGTGCCCTCCCCTCTTCCCCATTCCCTCCTCCTTCCTTCGCTCCTGCCGGTGGTCACCCCGAAGCGCCCGGCGATCTTGAGCCTCTTGAAGGCCTTCACCAGGTCGATGCAGGCGAGCACGGCTCTTGTGGGGTCGTCGGTGTGAACCAGGGGCGGCAGCCCGTACACGAGGAGGAACAGCATGCCCTTGTCGTCAATGACGAACTTGTTCAGCGTGCCCTCCCCCGCGTAACAGATCTGCTGCACGGAGGCCATGAGCTCCTGCGCCACCTGCGCCCCCTCGTCGGAGGAGACGTCCACGCCAGAGCCCGACACGAAGATGGTGGATATGGTCCTCATCTCGTTCACGTACGTCAGGGTGCCGCCCTCTATCTGCTTGAAGACCGCCGATGGCACGAACCTGCGGATGATGGGCATCTCTGGGAGACGGAACTGCGTCTCCTGCCGCCTGTCGCTCTCCATGGCGGAGAACTTCACTGTCGGGAACGTGTACTTGGTCTCGTCCATCCGAAGGAGGAGGTGGTAATCTGGCTCGTCCAGCACTCTACTCGTGTCCTCCACGACGCAGTCGCTGACATGCTCCCAGGCCTGGAGGAACAAACAACAACATATACATACAATCTCGGAGCTCCGCGCGTTTTTGTCGGATCGGCGCTGAACCCCCCCCCTCCCATCCTGGCGCGCGGAGCGCGCCAGGAGCGGCGCTGGAGGCGCCGCCAGCGGGGCCCAGCGCCGATCCAAGACATCCGTGCGGCACTCTGAAAGAGTGTGCTTATGCCGTGCCTTGCCTCCTCCTCCTCCTCCTCCTCCTCCTCCTCCTCCTCCTCCTCCAGCCTGCGGGCTAACGCAGGTCTCCCCGTTCCTGGCCAGCGGCTCCGCCACCGAGATCTGCTCCAGGGGAGGGCCCGCGATGAGGTACTCGGACCTGGGCACGTGGGTCTCCGGGGGCACCTCCCCGCCCACCTGCAGGATGGCGACCTCGCCGCACCCGACGCCGATGTGGAGGCACAGGCAGACGCCGTCGACCCCCGTGTCGAACATGTGCAACCTCGGGGAAGGAAGCATAATCATCCTAGATGAAAAAAACCACATAAACATAGACTTGTGGCGCTCCGCCAAAAGTGCATGTCAATGTGGTGCTTTCTTCTCTGAAGGCAACCACCTGGGGACCTTACCCCTGCAGGTCAGATTTTTGAAAGGTCGGCCGGGGTTCAGGCTTCCAGGGAGGTCTGCAGCAAAGTTAAGCCCAGCGGGGGTGTCCGATACCCCAGCGGCGAATGGACCCGCAGGGCTAGGATCATAAACTTTCGGAGCAGTCGCAAGATCATGAACTTTCGGAGCTCCGCGCAGATTTCTTGGATCGGCGCTGGGCCCTCCTCTCTGGCGCGTTGAGCGCGCCGGGGGCGGCGCCGGAGGAGCCGCTGGGGGGGGCTCAGAGCAGATCCTATGAATCCGCGCAGAGCTCCGAAAACTCATGTTGACGCCATTGCTTGTCGGGCGAACGCTGACACGGATTAGGGATCCGTGGATCTGGAGCGTGGGCGCTGCCTCAGATCCACGGGTCGGGGAAGGCGCACGCGAGCACGCAAGGCCACCGCCGCCTCATGTGACGACGGAGCGCGCCGATTCTGCACGGAAGCGAGGCGCGTCGCCAATCCTCCTCCTCCACCTCCCCCTCCTCCTCCCCCTCCTCCTCCCCCTCCTCCTCCTCCCCCTCCTCCTCCTCCTCCTCCCCTCCCCCTCCTCTCCTCCTCCTCCTCCTCCTCCTCCTCCTCCTCCTCCCTCCTCCTCCTCCTCCTCCTCCTCCTCCTCCTCCTCCTCCTCCTCCTCCTCCTCCTCCTCCTCCTCCTCCTCCTCTCCTCCTCCTCCTCCTCCTCCTCCTCCACGCGCCCCACTCCGCGCTCGCGCTTCCTCGAGCATGCTGCTGCGGCACCTCTTGTGGATCTCGATGCAGCACGCCGAGGCGCGCAGCACCGCGGTGGCCATGGGCCCGAGGTCCGGTAGGCCGAAGGAGCCGTGGGGCGGCACCTGCAGCCTGGAGCGCTGCACGGCCGTGTCGTCCACTGCGGGGAAGTAGATCATCAGCGCGTCCTTAGTCTAAGTGTTGGGTCGGGCGTGTCCCCCTACAGGCGGAGTTTGATTGACAAATCACACATACACATACATCCACTGCGGGGAAGTAGATCATCAGCGCGTCCTCAGTGTTGGGTCGGGCGTGTCCCCCTACAGGCGGATTCTGATTGAAAAATCACACATACACATACATCCACTGCGGGGAAGTAGATCATCAGCGCGTCCTCAGTGTCAGGTCGGGCGTGTCCCCCTGCAGGCGGATTCTGATTGGAAAATCACACATACACATACCCCACAAATACCCCCAAGTTGTCAAAGCATGGTAGAAACAAATCGTCCCATGACTATGTTTGGGGTATTTTTGAATACTCCTCCTCTAGATGGACACGCCCGACTGAACCTTAGTGGGCCCTGGAAACGACGGAGCCGCTTTTTTACCTGGCCCGTTCTACAACTCATGTTGGCTCCGTTTTCGTACCTGGTTCCGTCGCCCTGTCACCGTTGTGTGTTTTGGTTATGGTTCCAGTTCCCATCCAGGCGAATGGGTTCTCGTTTCTGGGCGCCTGTTTGCATGTTTACCGGTGTCGTGTTCCAGAAAAATGTGTTTGACAACGGCAAGAAAACGGCCATTCCGTTTTTCGGGACCAACTAAGTGCGCGGCCCCGCTGAACTTGATGACGTCCCCTCTGTACGAGTTGATCAGGTTGATCAGCGGCGTGAAGAAGGCGGTCAGGCACTGCGAGAGCAGCTCTGCCCCGTTGGACTTCTTGGCCAACCGCTCCTGCGGGAACCAAGAGCTACCGAACCCGCTAGGCCCTGGATCTCTCCCGGGGTGCGTTCTGACGAGAGTCTCAAGTCGTATGCAGCCGTGGCAACGAGGGCCTCCCCGGAGGCCCAAGAAGGCGAAAACGATGGAAAGGAGCATTGGTACACCCTGCGAAATGCTTAAGAAATCATGGGTTAAGAAATTCATAGTCTCAGAAATGGAATAAAACCCAGAACTTCTATCAAAATCTTGGGATTTATATTGAAAAGTTAAGAATAATCGAGACTCTGGACGAAAACTTAGGTTTTCTTAAGCATCGCCTAAGGTGTACCTCTTCCTCCTCTGAGCTCCGTGAGGGCCGTGAAACCGCTGGCGTCGGAGAAGACCACCGCGCCGCTGCCCCTGTGGATCACCACCTGCCCCTCTTGGAGCTTGCCCTCCGAGTGCGACTGCTGGAGGACCCAGGGCACGAACGCCAGGGCGCCCTGAAGAGTGTCGGTGTTCCTCTTGTGGAACCACGTGACGACGTCGTCGTCGACCGGCTTCCCGATACCGTGCGGGTCCTCGCGGGGAGGACGCCAATTCCTCGCCTGCGCCAGCCTTGGCCCAGCACGCCCCAAGCCAAACCCAGACACCCACTGTATTGCTTTGTGGGGAACAACGCAAGTATGCCCTAAAGTATCTGGGCCCTATCCCATGGGTCTTCGCAGAAACGCAAGGGGACAAAGTGTAGTGTATAACTGCCTGGCCGGTTCCTCAGGCGACACGTCTAGGAAAAAACGCTTGTTATCAATAAATGAATCGATGTGTACATATATATATATATATATGTATATATATGTGTATTGAGAGAGAGGAGGAAAAACAACTAGAGAGAGAGAGAGACAGACTGCGCTTGGGTCGCCATTTGCCGAAAGTGGTGGACAAACATACCACACTAGAACCACGCGCGCTTCGCGCGCGCTTAGGTTCTGTCGAGTCACAGGCCCAGGAATCCTCCTCCTCCTCCTCCTCCTCCTCCTCCTCCTCCTCCTCGTCTTCCTCCTCATCCTCGTCCTTTCCCGAGCCATGCAATAACAACTTGCGTGGAATCCCTCTCGGGCCCATCTTGGGGCTCTCTTGGGCCGCCTGTGGAGCCTCTTGTGATTTTGTGGGGGGCCTCGTCCCGTCGCTCGCTGGGAGTTTGACGTAGCTTCTCGGGAGCCTCTGAACCTGTCGGGGGCTTCCTGGAAGCAGGTTCGAAGGATTTTGGGGGCCGATTTGGGGCTTCTCGGGGCCTCCTTTGGGCCTCTTGGGGGTCTCCTGGGGCCTCTTGAGGGGCCTCCTGATGGCCTCCTGGCGGCCTCTTGGGGCGGAAGGCTCGAGCTTGCGGTTCGTGGTCCCCCTCTGGGCCCCCTCTTGGGCCCGTCTTGGGGCCCTCTTGGGCCATCTTGGGCGCCTCTTGGGCCGTCTTGGGGCCCTCTTGGGCTGTCCTGGGGCCCTCTTGGAAGCTTCTTGGGCCGTCTTGGGGCGGTCTTGGGCGCCTCTTGGGCCGTCCTGTAACGTCGGAAAACCCAAAAGACAACTTTGTTGAAAATGTACGTTTTACGAAGGGAATGGGCCAATTCTTGCGTCTAGGGGCCCTCTTGGGACGCATGTTGGAGGCTTCTTGGGGCCTCTTGGGGGCGTCCTTGGACGTCTGGGGTCTCCTGGGGCCTCTTGAGGGGCCTCCTGGGGGCCTCCTGGCGGCCTCTTGGGGCGGAAGGCTCGAGCTTGCGGTTCGTGGTCCCCCTCTGGGCCCCCTCTTGGGCCCGTCTTGGGGCCCTCTTGGGCCATCTTGGGCGCCTCTTGGGCCGTCTTGGGGCCCTCTTGGGCTGTCCTGGGGCCCTCTGGGAAACTTCTTGGGCCGTCTTGGGGCGGTCTTGGGCGCCTCTTGGGCCGTCCTGTAACGTCG
>CAUYUJ010006336.1:0-82500 GCA_963575745.1 Prorocentrum cordatum | reverse complement strand
TTTTGCGTGGGAACGTCGCGCTCTCCATCGCAAAACCATCGACACCCAAGAAACCCAGGGCACCCTGCAGGCAAGCAGTGTGTTTCTTGGTATGGGCCCCCACTGTATGCCGTTTCTTATTCTTCGATCTGCACTGGGCCCCTTCCCAGGGGTCTGCCTCTCGCTCCGGGCTCGCTTCTTGACGGTCCCCTGGGGCCCAGTGCGGTGGGACCTGGGGCAGAAGAACACTCCTCCGAGAACATGAGACCCTCCGCCGGCCCAAACACACAGAACATCCGAGAGTACCCTCCCCATGATGCACAGGAACATCCAACAAACACGAGGAACATTAGGGCACTCTCCCCGAACCGACCTCGATCCGACTGCAAGAACAGTCGGCGGAGGCCGAAAACGGGCAAAAGGCCTTCCGCCATGACCTTTGCCACGACGCGAGGGACACGCGAGCACACGTCCAAGCGCGCCAGAAAAGGAAAAGGGCGGGCGAGAGCAATAAAAGAGGCAAGGATACACAGCTCAACGATAGAGAAAGGCAGCGGGCGGCACCCAACGATCCGGTGATCAAAAGAGCTGCGAACTAGAAACCCGGACCGCGGGACAAGCGCAGAAGCAAGTGCAGGCAGCGAGGCAGCAAGTGAGCACGCGAGACCAAGGCAGAGAGGCGGGGAAATCCAGGAGGGAGGAGAAGGCACGAGGGCAGGCCGAAACAGTCGTCGTCGCCGTCGCCGTCGACGTCATCGGCGACGTCGTCGTCGTCGTTCCCTGAGATCCGACGTTCCGAACAAAAACGACAGCTTCGCAAACAAAAGAAAAAACACGACACAAGCCCTAGACCCCATTCTTCCGCGGCACTCTTCGAGCCAGATCGATATGTGATGGCCTTGGGCCCGGAACTTGGCTAAAACGCGACTTGTGAAAAGAACGCAGCGCCAAAACCTCAGGAGTCATCGTCGTCGCCGTCGACACAGCATTGCGGACAGAAAACATCTTCGCGAACTAACATGACCCGAGCCCTAGACCCAATTTTGCTGCAGCACTCTTCGAGCCAGATCCACCGGTGATGGCCCCGAAGCCCACAATCGGGCGAAAACGCCCGGTGTGACAAATTGTCGTAACGCCTGGATCTCAGGGGTCGTGGTCGTCGTCGGCGTCGTCGGCAGCCTCGGCACCATCCTTGACGACGTGCGGGCCAGCCTTGCTCTTGCGGATAGCCGAACCCGCCCAAAGAGAGATGCTGGCGCTGGCGGTGGCCACGCTGGACAGAGAGTTCCGCCGGGCAGCAAAGACGCCGCGGGCATCCTGAAGGAGTTTCGCGAAAACACATGCGGAAGATGGTGGTGATGATTGTTGGGATGGTGCTGGTGACGAAGATGACGACTACTATGATGACGATGATGATGATGCTGGCACTAATGCGGAGACTGATGACGACGATAATGATGGTGATGCTGGTGATGCTGATGCTGCCGATGATGGTGGTGAGGATGACGACGAGGACGACGACGAAGATGAGGATGCAGATAATGAGCATCATGCTGATTATGCTGATGTTGATAACGATGGTGGTAGTGGTGATGGTGGTCAGTGATGCTGATAATGCTGATGATGTTGCGGGCGGTGACGACCGAAATGACGACGCTGAGGGCGAGGAGAAGAGGGCTGAGGATGATGTTCGGATGCGGGCACACAGGGGTGACAGGAACGGTGCTGTACTGAATCACGCTGTTGAGTCGGGCGTGTCCGTGAAACAAAAATACCCCCGCAAAGCCTTGGCGAAGACGCCGAACGGCTCGGCGAGTCGCGCCGCGACGATGGGTGCGGCGCTCGACCATGGCCGCGCGCAGCGGTGCCCCGTGCCGACGGTGGCTCGGGCACAGCCTCCGTCGCTGGTCCAGCCGAGCGCCCAATGCGAACACCCCAAGCCGAATGGCCACCAGGGGAGCGGCGGGCGGGCAAAAGCCGCACCGCAGGTGCCCCCTCGCCAAACGTGGCGGGACACCCCCCCCAGCCGAGCGCGCGCGGCGCCCCTCCCAACCCTGGGCGGCGCACGCGCCCCCCTCGCGCACCCGCCCATGCACGCGGAGCGGATTGCGCGACGCCTCGCGCCCATCGCTTGGGCTTGCGTCGCCCCGCGCCGCTGCGAGCCACGCGGCGCCCCCCCTTCCCTTCCGCCCAAGCATGGGGGCTGAGGCGCGGGGCGCCCGCCCCGCTGCTTCGTGCCCGCGATCAACGTTGCGCGACGATCGCCCGCCGCAAAACCTTGGCGCAGACGCCAAACGGCTCGGCGAGTCGCACCGCGACGATGGGTGCGGCGCTCGACCATGGCCGCGCGCAGCGGTGCCCCGAGCCGACGGCGGCTCGGGCGCAGCCTGCGTCGCTGGCCTAGCCGAGCGCCCACTGCGAACACCCGCTGTCGCGGGGCGCCGGGCGCTCGGCGGGGGCCCAGCCGCGCGCGTCACGCGTGCGCAGGCGCAGACCCAATGCACCGCGCGCCGCCGGAGCGCGAGCGCATGCGCTCCACCCGGCATGGGACCCAGGCGCTTTTCCTCGCGCATCGCTGTCGGAAGAGCAAGTGTCTCTGGCCTCGAGAGTGGCGCCCCGCTCGAGCAACTCAGCTGGCAGATGCTCTACGAAGGCAGCGCTCCGCCAGCCGCCGGCGCGAAGTATTTCGGCCGGCCCAGCCCCGCGCTCAACTAAGTCGAGCGCGTGCCCGCAACGCAGCGCCCTTGTGTCGAATTTCTCTGGGCGCGCTACGCCCACCGCCGTAGCCGCCGCCCGGATGGCGGCCACGGCGTCAGCGGGAGAGAAGCTCGCGAAGGCTTGCGTGCCCACGCCAGCTCTCTCGAAGAATGCGCCGAGGACGCGCACTGGGCACGCGCCTTTGCCGCCCTCGGAACGGCGCCAACCCTCGCGCCAAATTGTGACAGGTCGTTCAGAACTCTTGCGTTATAATCCCGGGATCATATGATAACGAGGAAGCAGTAAAACTTCTATTAATATAGAACCAATAGAAAGCGTGCTTTTCTATTAATGCAGGAAGAAAGATTATCCCGACAACGCAACCTAACAGCGATGTGTAGGAGCATATCTGGAAGCATTCCCCTGAAGATTCCGATGAGAATCCGCTTGTAGAATTCTGCTGTTCTCGCAGTCGCAGTCGCATTCGCGATGACAGTCGCAGTGGCAACGGCAGTCGCAGTCACAGCCTCAGCTTGCCTCAGCCTCAGCCTCAGCCTGCCTCAGCCTCAGCCTGCCTCAGCCTCAGCCTCAGCCTCAGTCTGCCTTCAGCCTCGGCCTCAGCCTCAGCCTGCCTCAGCCTCACCCTGCAGCAGCCTCAGCCTCAGCCTCAGCCTGCCTCAGCCTCAGCCTGCCTCAGCCTCAGCCTCAGCCTCAGCCTGCTTCAGCCTCAGCCTCAGTCTGCCTTCAGCCTCGGCCTCAGCCTGCCTCAGCCTCAGCCTGCATCAGCCTCAGCCTCAGCCTGCCTCAGCATCAGCCTGCCTCAGCCTCAGCCTCAGCCTGCCTCAGCCTCAGCCCCAGCCTGCTTCAGCCTCAGCCTCAATCTGCCTTCAGCCTCGGCCTCAGCCTCAGCCTGCCTCAGCCCTGCCTCAGCCTGTCTCAGCCTCAGCCTCAGCCTGAGTCAGCCTCAGCCTCAGCCTGCCTCAGCCTCAGCCTCAATCTGCCTTCAGCCTCGGTCTCGGCCTCAGCCTGCCTCAGCATCAACCTGCCTCTGCCTCAGCCTCAGCCTGCCTCAGCCTCAGCCTCAGCCTGCTTCAGCCTCAGCCTCAGTCTGCCTTCAGCCTCGGCCCTCACCCTCAGCCTGCCTCAGCCTAAGCCTCAGCCTCAGCCTGCCTCGGCATCAGCCTCAGCCTCAGCCTCAGCCTCAGCCTCAGCCTCAGCCTCAGTCTGCCTTCAGCCTCGGCCTCAGCCTCAGCCTGCCTCAGCCCCAGCCTGCATCAGCCTCAGCCTGCCTCAGCGTTCAAAATGTGGCCCGGGAATGGAGTTCTGGGAACTCGAAGAACACGAAGTGGCCTGCAGTTGGCTTCGGGCATGCAAAATCATGCTCAAGAGCAAACTTCTGGGAACTCGAAGACCACGAAATGGCCTACAGCTGGTTCCGGGCATTCAAAATCATGCCCAGGAATAAAATTCTGGGAACTCGAAGACCCCGAAATGGGTTACAGTTGGCTCCATGCATTCAAAACCATGCCCCGGAATGCACTTCTGGGAACTCGAAGAGCACGAAGTGGCCTACAGTTGGCTCCGGGCATTCAAAATGTGACCCGGGAATGGAGTTCTGGGAACTCGAAGACCACGAAGTGGCCTACAGTTTCCTCCGGGCATTCAAAATGTGGCCCAGGAATGAGGTTCTGGGAACTCGAAGAGCACGAAGTGGCCTACAGTTGGCTCCGGGCATTCAGAATGTGGCCCGGGAGTGGAGTTCTGGGACCTCGAAGACCACGAAGTGTGTAAATGTTTTGTTAAATTGACTTCCGCGGTTTTTTCCCCGGATCCTGCCCGGACCCCCCTGGGGCGTTAAGATCCCACTAGAAACCGATCAGTCTTCGCTGTCAGGTAAAAGCATGGATTTCTATAGAAAGCATACAATTCTATTAATATCAAAAACGGTGATTCATATTTCTTATACTAATACGGAACAAGACACAAAAGTTGCATTTCCCCGCTAATGCGGGGAAGCTGCAAAACAGATGTCCTGTCTTTTCCCTAAGACCATATCACGTGTGGGGCCCTGGTGCTAGTCCGGGAGGCGGGCCCGCGTAGTCCGGGAAAGGGTCATGTTTCCCGGGGGTAAGACGCATTGAGCTCTGTGGGAAGGCCCCTGTATTCTGGGGGAAGGGCCCTTCTAGCCGGGGGGGGGCCCTATGACGGGCCATGTCCCCCTTTGGGAAAAATGCATTGATCTATATGTGGAAGGGCCCTTGCAGTCGCGGGGGGGGCCCTTGTACTCCATGGTAACAGCCTTTGCATTCCGGGGAAAGGTTGTGTTTTCCTGGGGGAGGGGTGCACTTGTCTACGCGGATAATCCCGTGTACTTTGAGGACGGGCCCATGCTGTCCGTGGCGGGCCCTTCCTCTGTGAACCATGAGGGGGCCTTTGTAGTCTGGGAGAGGGCCCTTGCACTCTGGGAGGGCGGCCGTTAGTCCGGGAGGGGGGCCGTTGCTATCCGCGGGCGCGGCGGCGCCGACGCGCCCGACGTCGCCGGACGGCCGCGCCCGCGCGCCCCGCAACACTCGGCCGCGCTGCCGCGCTCGACATCGCCGGCCAGCTGCGCCCGCGGGCTTCGCAGCGCTCGGCGGCTCAGCCGCGCCGACTCGCCGGGCGGCCGCGCCCGCGCGTTTTGCGAGACTCGGCCCGGCCGCGCCGGCGCGCCCGACATCGCCGGGCGGCCGCGCCCGCGCGTTTCGCGAAATTAAGCTCGACCGGGCCGACGCGCCCGACGTCGCCGGGCGGCCGCGCCCGCGCGTTTTACAAAACTAAGCTCAGCCGCGCCGCGCGCCCGACATCCACGGGCGGCCGCGCCCGCGCTTTTTGCAAGACTCATTCCGGCCGCGCCGCCGCGCCCGACATCGCTGGGCGGCCGCGCCCGCGCGTTCTACGAAACTCGCCGCGGCCGCGCCGCCGCGCCCGACATCGCCGACCTGCCGCGCCCGCGCGTTTTACGCAACTCGACCCGGCCGCGCCGACGCGCCCGACATCGCCAGGCGGCCGCGCCCGCGCGTCTTGCAACTCTCGGCCCGGCCGCGCCCGCGCGCCCGACGTCGCTGGGAGGCCGCGCCCGCGCGTTCTGCAAAACTGGGCTCGGCCGCGCCGCCGCGCCCGACATCGCCGCCCGGCTGCGCCGCGCTTGCGAGACTCGGCTCGGCCGCGCCGACGCGCGCGACATCGCTGGGCAAGCCGCGCAGATCGCCCGGGCGCGCCAAGCAGATCCCAGAGGTCCTTGGGAACCACGAAATGGTTCCGGACATTTTCGCTCTTCAAAAAGAACGAATTTTGGTTCCGGATCGATGCTGTTACACAAAATGGTTCCGGAGATATATTCTGGTTCCGGAAAATGATTATATATATATATATATATATATATATATGTATAGGCATATATATGTGTGTATATATATATACACATACATATATATATATATATATATTGTGGATGCAAAAATACGTCTGAACATATGAACATATATGTATTCATGTGATTACGTATATACACATGTATAATTTCACATGCACATATATGTGTGTATGTATACATATGCACATACGTACGTATGCAAGTACTTATTTTTGCATATATACATATTACATATACATGTGTATGAGCGTATATGTGTGTAAGTAGTTGTAGATTCGTCCCTCCCTGTCTGTTATCATGTCCACCATTCACGGGCCGTCCCTCCCTTGAACTCTCGGCCTGCCCCTTGCTTGCGCGCCAGCGTCGGCGGGCTCAAGATGGCAAGCCCCGCAGAAGCGCCCGAGAAGGGCGCCGACGCGACTGATGGCGACGACGGCGACAACCTTGAGTCGACCGTCAAGCCAGTGGTGATCGCGAAGGCGGCCACGCACGCAGGGCAGGGGGAAGAGAGAAGGAATGCGCATTAGGGAAAGGAGAGCGATGGCGAGTGCTTGCCATCGGCCCCCTCCCCCCGCCCCCCCCTGCCCATCATCCGACCCTTGCAGCGCCCATTCGAATTCGGAACGTTGCCATCCTCGCCCGTGCATCCCTTGCCCCCCCCCCCACTCAGATTTATTCTCCGCTCGCAGCCATCGTTCTCCCGCAACTCTTCTGATGTTGTTCTCTCCCCATCCTCCACCCGACCGCGATCCCGACTCGAGGCGCTGCTGGAGTTTGTGGACGGCCCGATGTTCTTCATGTACCCCAGGGGCATGCGGCAGGCGGAGGTGATCACAGAAAGACTGGCTGAGGAGGGGAGCGGGGTAGCAGTGGCGAGGGCAAGGAGGGATGGGGGCGGAGGTTGACGGAGAAGGAGGAGGAAGAGGGGGAGGAGCAGGAGGAGGAGGAGGAGGAACAGGAGCAGGAGAAGCAGGACGGAGAGGGGGAATACAAATGAGGAGGCGACAACAGAGAAAGAGATGGAGACAGGAGGATCGAGGAGATGAGGGCACTGGGAACGGAGCGGGAGATGAAGATGATGAGGAACAACAGGATGCACGAGATGCGGGACAGGAAGGAAACCAGTGGGCCAACAACAACAACAACAACAACAACAACAACAACAAACAAAGAGCGAGAGAGAGAAAGAGAGATAAGGAGAGAAGGGGAGATACGACACACGAAAGATAATGCTGGGATCGTCGGGGAAACTACCCTGAATAAAGAGGAGGAAGAGGGGGAAGATGAGGGGGAAGAGGAGGAGGAAGAGGGGTATCGTCGCCGTCGTCGTCGGCACCGCAACCCCTCGGGCGGGCAGCACGAGAGCATGCTCAAAAAGCTCCGCGAGATTGTTGAGGGCGAGAAGGTGCCCATCGAGATATGGAGGAACGCATTGCGCCTGGTGCACTCCCTGAAGAAGACTGGCGGCTTGGGGAAGCTATCTAGCACGGTGGGGAAAGGGGTCATGCATGCGCACTTGCCTGGTGGTGTTGCAAGTAGTCCCGCCCGTCCGCATTCCCCTCTTCATCCACCCCTCATCCTCAATCCCCCCCGCCCTCCTTAACCTGCCTCCTGCTCCATCCCGTCCTCCCAAATCCTCGCATACAGTCGAGGTCGATTATTAGGTCGACCCTGCCAATCAAAGGTACCCTTGTGCCCTGTGTGTCGCGACCCCTGCCTCCTACATTCCTATGGGAATGTGGCCCTCGAAAGGGTCTTGCGTCCTATCGCGTGTCCTATCCAATCAATCCCGACTGTAACGTGTCGCTACGGGGTAGGGCAGGAAGTTGACGAGTGGGTGGAAGTTCATACTGACAGGCTCCGCACCGCATTGTGCCACATCCGCGATGCTCTGAAGAGGCATCCAGACACGAAATGGGTGCGGCCGTTCATGACGCCTGTCAAGAAGCCAGCTGCAGCAGAACTCGACGGCGAGGAGACAGGTGGAGGCCAGGAGAAGCAGACTCAGGAGCAGGTCAAGGATGCCGACGAGAGCAAAGATGAAGATAAGAAAGATGACGAGGCGGCGGAGGAGATAGAACAACAAGAAGAAGAGGAGGAAGAGGACGAGGAGGAAAAGAAGGAGGAGGAGGAGGAGGAGGAAGAGGGCTCAGTTCAGAAGAAGCCAGCAGGAGTTCGTAAGAGGCCGTCGGCAAAGAGTGCACCAGTCGCGAAGAAGCCAGCCACGAAAGTAGATGATGATGCCGCAGGGCCGAAGCCAGCAAAACGCCTGAAAGCAAAGACTCCAGAAAAGATAGCCCCCCATGTGACAGAACCAAAAGATGAGCAGACCGCTGGTCCAGGGCCGCTGTTTGGATATGATAGGAATAAGTTCGAGTCCTGTGATGGCGGTGATGATGGATTCGACGAGATCGAGGGCGGCGGGTTCGACGCTGCATATTCGTTTGGCATGTCACCGAGGCACCCCGAAAGAACGCCTGAGGAGACGGTGAAGAGGATGAGGCTGGACCCAGGGCAGGAGGCTGCTGTACAAGGGGCAGCAGGCATCGCAGCAGTCGAGGCCCCACAAGCAGCAGCAGCAGCAGCAGCAGCAGCACCAGCAGCAGCACCAGCAGCAGCAGCAGCAGCAGCAACAGCAGGTTCGGCAGCAGCCAGTTCAGAGCCAGCAGCCCATGCCACAGCAACAGAGACGAGCAAGGACAAGGCAGCCAAACAGGACAAGACAGCAAAGTGGTGCAAGGATAAAGGCATGGCGTACATGCGAAATGAGAACTCGAAAGGCAAAAAAACGGCACCAATCTACAGCAATGAATTTGATACTTCGACTATCGAGGGTGAGGTGAGGGCACTGTTTGGCGATGAGTGGGTTCGAGTGGAAAGCATGACACCGGACGACTTAGCAGAGGTGCAGAAAGTGAAAGCAAGCGGGACGGGCCGAGTTCCACCAGTCAGTGAAGGGATGACGCCTGACGGGAAAAAGAAAGTGGAAGCGAAACTGAAGCCTCAGAAGGACAGTAATTGTTGTCCTCGTACTTCTGCTGCTTTCACTCGCCAGGCCTCCCCCATTCACAGTCCTCAGTGATCTCTCTCCCTTCATTCCTCACCCCTCATCACACATTCCTCCTTATTCGGCCCGCCCATCCCCTCGCTCCTCATCGCCAACTCCTCCTTCCTTCTTTCTCACTCATCCCTCGTCGCTCATGCCCTCACCCCTCCCCTGGGGGAGGGGTGAGGACAAGGGCGATGAGGGAGCTCCCTCTGACTCCGTCGCCCCACCTCTACAGCCGCCCCGCCCCGAGGACAGGAACGATATCTATGTGCTGCAGGAGAAGGTCGACGCGCCTGGCGAGAAATGGAAGCAGATCTGCCAGATCACCATCAGGGACAGGATTACGGAGGAGTTGGCCGAAAAGATCATCGTCGAGGTTTGCAAACAGTATTGTGAAGGCCACGCGCTGAGAGCGATGCAGGGCGGGATCAGGGAGAGCAGCGATGAACTCGCCAATGAAGTGCAATGAAGTGCGATGAAGTGCGACGAGGCGGGAGGAGATTTGGAGGCGAGTGGGGAAGAGGGGGGGGCAACGGGAGGTACAGAGATGGAAGGAAGCATAAGTCAAAACCGAACAGGGCGAGGCAGAGTGGGAGAGAAGGAGAGAGCGAGAACGAGATAGAGACATGTAACAAACAACATAAGAGAGAGAGAGAGAGAGAGAGCGAGTAAGAGGAGGGAGCGGGGGATGGAGATAGGGGGCTTGAATGGAAGACGGAAGCAGGGAGACGGCTGATTTAAAATGCTGGCAGGCAAAGTGGACTCCGACGGCATGTACAAGTTGCGGGACGAGCTTATCGAGAAGTGTGTACCTGCGGACGCACCTGGTGGGACAGCATTGATCGTACTTGCATTGTGTGTTTACACCGTTCTGTATGTTTACACAGGTTTTGCACTTATCATACTTGGCGCATGTTTCCCTCGTCGTTTTGATTTCTTGCCCAGGTGGTATTCGCCCTGGCCAGTAGCCAGAGCCTCCTCCTGTTTCTCTCTGTTCTGCTGGTCCTCCGCCTCACCCCTGGCCCTGCCTCTCCCGCCCTCGCGCTAGTCCTCCTCCCTACCCTCATGTTGCGAATCACCCGCGCGTTCTACGCGCACCCTCCAAGTTGCCGCTGGCCCTTGCCTCTAATCCTTAGCCCCGCAGTTTCCAACGGCCCACATCTATAATGGCGGAGGGGAGGTGGCCAAGCTGACGGTCCCCGTGGTGTCCGTGATCAGTCAGCGTCAGACTGACGCTGCCGCGGCGTGTGCCGCACCAGCACTGCATTGCAGTTATGAGCTGCAGAGAAATGATGGACAGACGAACTGCCCAGGAGGAGGATGGAGAGGAGGAGGACCAGGAGCAAGGAAAGGAGGCATTGGCAGGGACCACACCAGTTTCGCTAGTAAGGAGGAGTGAACATGGGCATGGCTTGGTATCGCTCGGACGTGTGCACTTTCCCGACGGGAATTATTAAGGAGCACCCTGGATCATCCTGCGAAATACAAAGCAACGCACGAAACCGAACAAAACACAGACAATGGACGTCCGAGCGACGGGGGGATGGGGATCAAGACAATGGGCAAGACTGGGCGGAGGCACCGGGGACGGACACGTACAAGAGAAATGCCCCGACGCAGCCCATCTAGACACGATGTCCTAGAACGATCCATCCGATCGTCCCGATGCCCCGATGTCCTAGAGACGATGTCCCGATGTCATAGGGACGTCCCGATGCCCTAGAAAAGATGTCCATCCGATCGTCCCGATGTCCTAGAGACGATGTCCGAATGCACCGAGCAGCCCCAATCAATCCGTCTGCTCATATATACCCGCCCCCATCCCAAGCTTCCCCCTCCTCGTTCCCATCCTCCTCCTCCTCCTCTCCCTCCTCCTTCTCCTCCTCCCGTTCCTCCTCATCCACCTCCACCTACACCTCGAGAACGACTCGGCCCGAGCAGCGCTGGTCGAGCTGGGTCCACATACCACTACAAGTAGGGTTCCATATCACTAGAAGGTCAGATTCATGTCGTTCCCTAGCGGCGTCGGTAGCGGCATGCCGCCGACTGGGGACACAACCTTCGTGGCGTTTCGTGGTCGTGGTCGCAAGATGGACGGCGACGGGAACTTTCAAGGGGTGTTCGCTGAGGGGGACTACGGCGGTGACGAGCAAGTCGCTGAGGCGATGAGGCTGTCAGCAAGCCAGGCCGAACAGCAGGTGATCGAGTTGCATGATTCCGATGACGAGGATTCCCTGGGGTCCGAAGTGCCTCTCCGTTCTATGTGTGCTCAATATTATATCCCCACCTGCCCCCCCCCACCACCCCCGCCACTGGCATCCTAGGAGAGAAAGGAGAGCGACAGTTCTCTCATCTTCGATGTTGCTTCGAATTTCTCCACGCTGACCTTTCGAACGTTCGCGATCGGTCTAAACTCGGACTGTGAGTCTGCGCTTGACGTCGGTGAGGAGGAATACGATGCACTTCCGCCCTTGCCCCCATCCCCCCTTGTAATCATTACCCTCCTCCTCCGTCTCGCCTCGACCTCCCATAGAGGCGCCGCTCTCCCAGTACGCCCATCCAGCGCCTGTGGCCGCCGCCAACGACGGTGGCGACATCGACATCCCAACGGGCCAGCCAGGGCCTGAAACGCAGATCGACGCCGAGACCTCCGTGACCAAGCACACGCAGACGTTGGTGGATGACGCCATGGGCCCTGCAGACCAACGCACCCCGATGCACGAGTCCAAATTCCATCACGCCCTGGCCGTGCACCGCGAGGGCGACCCGCCCTCCCAGAACCAGTCCGAGCAGGCGCACGCGGCGCCCGCCAGCCAGCTCGTGCACGTTTCCTCCAGTGAGGGCAGCCAGCCAGCGGGTGCTCACCAGCCAGAGCCACAGCCCGAGGCAACGCCCGCCCCAGCGACGCACCAGCCAGAGCCACAGCCCGAGGCAACGCCCGCCCCAGCGGCGCCCGAGCAGCAAGGGGCGTCCAATGGGAGCGGGTTGTCGCCCCTGCCAGATCGTATGCCCGACGATCCAGACGAGCGCAGGCGTCTCTACGCCCGCGTTGGCTGGTGTCTTCCAGGCAGCTCCAGCGAACAGTTGCGAATGTCGCCAAGCACGCGCCCATACCACAAAGAGAGCCAACTCGGAGCCGATGACCACACGGGGAACGGAGAGGATGACCACACGGGGAACGCCGAAACGGAGGCCGAGAAGCCAGCTACGGACACGGGGACCGCCGCCATGCAGGTCGACAGTGCTTCAGTTGCGAACACGGTGGGCCGTGCCGCGTAGGAGAGGAAAATGATGAGGAGGGAGGTGGATAGCCAGATGACAATACCGATGCTGAAGATGACGACGACGACGGTAGCGGCAACGATGTGACAATCACAGTGCATAACCTTGTTAGGTGGACAGCCACAACAGCACCAACGACAGCAGCGGCCTCGTGCAGGTCAAAGCAGAGCCCCCCACGGAGAACGCTGGTGACCAGCAAGGGCTGATGGGCCGCATCCAGCAGCTGGAGTTGATGCTGCAACAACGGGGTGAACAAGAACTGAAAAAACATGCAGCACAACAGATGGCTGGCGCCGACCACGGCTTGATCAAACAGCTGGAGGAGGCCATCAAAAACGGGGTGAAGACGAGAACGCCAGTGTCGCAGCAGTTCGAGAGAGCGGTGAAAGCCGACCCCGAGTTGGCAAAGGCACCGATGATTAAACATGTTAGTGTCGAAACCATGTAAAACCATACACCCTGCCTGTCTTAGCCAAGACGAAGGGGTGTACATTGGGTCGGGACTGGGGGAGGGCCGCCCACCGCAGGCATTGGCAGCAGTCGGGAACGGTGTCCAGGCGAAGGCCCAGTTCAGGAAGGAGTGGGCCGAGAAGAAGCTCAAAAAGGTGAAGGAGCAATTCTCGAAGACCGACTGCTACCGCAAAGTGGGGGGGGGGGGCATGTTCGCTCTACGTCAATGTGTCTGGAACCGTATGTTTGGTTGGTCCCGCTCTCCCTCTCTCTCTGTCTCTCTCCCTCTCTCTCTCTCTCTGGTGTGGCGTTCTAGTTTCATCTCTCTGTTTCAGTGGTTCGCTGATCTCTGCCTATCATTGTGCCCTCTCTCCCTCTCTCTCTAATTGTCCCCTCTCTCTCGCAGTCTCGCGCCGATCATTGTGGCGGGAGGTGACGAGCGAGCACGGGGTCTACAGGAGCTTCTCGAGGATCGTGCAGGTGGGCACCATGGGGGGGCGAGTGATGCGCACATCTGGCATGGCATACGCCTTCGCATGCTCCTACAGTTCCCCCGCGTTCTCCATACGTTCCTCCTCCACCTCCTCCCTCCTCCTCCTCCTCCTCCTCACCCTCCTCATCCTCCTCCTCATCCTCATCCTCCTCCTCCTCCTCCTCCTTCGCTTCCTCCTAATCCATGTGTTGTTCTAAGTCATCAAGCCTCCCCCAATGCCCTCGGCAAACGTCGTGTACGTGGTCAGTGGTGCTGGGTCAATTCTTTCTGCACGGTCACGCTCGCTGTGAGTTCGAACGGAGGGCGGGCAGGAGGAGGGCGGCTACGACGACCCCAGCAACATCGTGGCCGCCCAGAACTACGTGGAGAGCTGCATCAAGATGGGCGGTGACTGGTGCAGGTGGGACGCCATGGCCAAGCGCATGCGCTACCTCTACCTCGAGGTCGGCAAGCGCGAGGAGATGGAGCGCGCGTGGACGCAGTACGCCGAGCTGGCGCCTGCGGACTCGCTGGAGGTTGTGATCGGCGAGTCCATCCAGAGCGTGCGTGCGTTGGGATCCCAGGAGGTCATTGGGATCGATCTGCTTCCCTGCCGCTCATCCTCCTCGTTCGATACAAGCAGTGCTGCTGCTGCTCCACCTCCTCCTCCTCATCGTCATCACCACCAGCCACATCAGCAACACCAGCATCGTCGCCACCATCAGCAACATCAGCATCATCCTCGTCCGCATCAGCAGCAGTGTCATCATCATCACCAACAGCAGCAGCATCGTCATCAGCATCATCATCAGCAGCATCATCTTAAGCAACATCACCAGTAGCGTCGACATCACCATCAGCATCAGCATCATCATTAGCATACCCAACAGCATCTGCATCATCATCATCATCATCAGCATCATCATCATCATCAGCATCATCATCATCAATCGCAACATCATCATCCGCATGATCAACATAATCGGTCGAACCATCTTCATAGTCAGCATCACCAACATCATCAGCATCACCATCATCAGTATCATCAGTATCATCAACATCGGCATCATCATCACCGTCACCAACAGCCTCATTACCAACAGCATCCGCGTCAGCAGCATCATCAGCATCAATAACATCATCGTAATCAGAATCGTCCTCGATGTCTCATCCGTCTCTTCCTCCTCCTCCTCCTCCTCCTCATCCTCCAATGGTCGCTGGCGACTCAGCCTCCCTCTTCTCTTGTTCCTGGTCCTCCTCCTGCTCCTCCTCCTCCTCCTCATCCTCCGCATCTCCTTCTCTTCCGCCGCCTCCTCCTCCTCCTCCTCCTCCCCCTCCTCCTCCTCCTCCTCCAACCCCCCCTCCTCCACTTCAGCCCAGGTCCATGGAGTGGGCGCGGGCACGCGCGCGTGGGCCAAGCGCGGCCTGGACGCGCAGGCCCTGGAGGTGGCGCTACTCGAGCAGGCGGAGGAGCGCAGGGGGCAAGGTAAGGAGGAGGAAGTGGAGGATCAGGAGAGAGAATAGAAACGAGAGAGGGATGACCAGCAGCATGAAGGGGACTGGGACGTGTTCAACCTCTCCCTCCTCATCATGTTCCTCTCACCTCTCCCTCTCCCTCTCCCCCTCCCACTCCTCTTCCTCCTCCTCCTCCTCTTCTTCCTCCTCCTCCTCCTCCTCCTCCTCCTCCTCCCTTATCCTCCTCTTCGTCCTCCTTCTCCTCCTCATCATCGTTCGCCTCCTCCCCTCCCTTAGGAGGGAGAAGAACTGCCACCTCAACGCACCCAACCCCAAGAACTCCACGGGTCCCCCTCCCCCCCGTCTTTCCAAAAGCAGGACCGCAAGCGCCAGCGGGGCGAGAGCAGCGGCGCCGCCGCGGCCGCATCGGGCGGCGGCGCAGCTCCAGCAGCATCGAGCGGCGGCGCAGCTCCAGCTGCATCGAGAGGCGAGGCAGCTCCAGCGGCATCGAGCGGCGAGGCAGCTCCAGCGGCATCGTGCGGCGGCGCAGCTCCAGCGGCATCGAGCGAGGGCGCAGCTCCAGCGGCATCGATCGGCGAGGCAGCTGCGCCGAAGCGCAAGGGGAAGGCCAAGCGCAAGGTACGAGCCGCCAACCATGCGCCCACACAAAAGCTGGCCAGGTCAATCCTGATCCCAGGATCGGTCGATCCTGCGCTCAGGATTGGGCTGGCCAGGATCGGTGTAGGTGCATGGCTGGCATCCTCGAACAGGCGGAGGGCCAGCGTCCTGATGATGGTAAGGAGGCCACCGAGGAGCAGAAGACGAAGAAGGAGGAGCTGGCGCGCATCAAGGCAGCCGAGACCAAGGCCAAGACGGTGCTGACGACCTACCAGACGGCGATGAACTGCGCCACTACGTTCCTGAGCGCGATGGACACCATGCCTGAGTGGAAGTGGCTGAAGGTGGGGGGGATGGCGGTGGGAAGGGACGACCATGGCGATGGCGATGGCGATGGCGACGGCGACGGCAACGGCGACGGCGACGGCGACAGCGGCGGCGACAGCGGCGGCTCGGCGGCTCATTCGCTTGCTCTGACAATGTGGGAGAGGGAGGTGCACCCAGACGACTGGGCCAAGTCCTTGCAGAAGAAAGTCGACGAGGCGATGGGTAGCCGCACGGACTTCTTCGTCCGCATGTGCATCGAGACCCCATCCAACCTCAAGAAGGACATCAGAGCGACGGACCTCATCCATGAGTACACGCTTATCGTCGAGAGGATAGCAGGGGAGCTGGCTGGCAGCCATCACGAAGCAGAGAGCGCGAGAAAGAGAGAAAAGGAGAGAGCGTGAGAGTCTGGAGGGAGAGAGGGGCAATGTATTTTCCAAGGGCCCAGGGCTTGATTGCGGTTCAAACTCCTCAGATCTCCTCCTCGATTGTCCTCTGTCTCCTGCGTTTCATCCTGATCCCCCTTCTCCTCAACTTGATTCTTCCCTGCAACCCTTCATCCTCCCTGTCCCTCCACTCTTCCCCCACCCCTCATCGCTCGTCTGGCGCAAGCTGGTGTATGGGGAGCGGGCAGGATGACCAAGCCCGTGGACCAGCTGATCTCGCTGAATCAGATGATCAACGAGCAGCACTCGTTGAACAACAAGTGGGCCAAGAAGTAGGTGCAGTCAGGGTCGCGCAGCAGGGTTCAGCATGCAGCAGACCAGTCAATCCAGCAGAGATCAGCATTTTCAGCCCCCCATTGCACGGCCCCCCCAGGGACGACAGCCATCGATTAAGAAAATACTTACTGGGTCCATAATGATGGCACAAATCATTCGTGATCTCGTAGAAATCGCCGCGGATCCTCGGGGGCCAACCCAAAAACACCACCGATGAACTACCGATGAACTCCGGACCCAATGAACTCCAATGAAACAGGCGCAAAACCAGGCGCAAAACCATATATATATATATATATATATATGAAAAACATAAAAAACAACAGCGATGAACTACCGATGAACTACCGATGAACTACCGATGAACTCCGATGAACTCCGATGAACTCTGGTGAGCCTCGGAGGGAGCTCCGGAGGGGGCTCCGGAGCAGCTGGTGCGCTCCGGGGCCGCTCCGGTACCGCTCTGGTGCAGATTGGGGTCCTCCCACTTTCCGTGTTCCTCGACGTCGCTCCACCTTGTTTCCCCTCCCCTGCTCCCTCCATCCCCCCCCTGTTTCCCTCCCGTTCACCCGATGCATGCGTCGATCCCTTCTTTACCCTCGCCCTCGGAAGTTGATGGGGCTAGAGGCGTTGATCATTCGACAGGGGCCGATGGTGGTGCTGAGATGGGGCGCTGGTTCTCTGCATTTTTGTTACGCCCAGAGTTAAGGGCGAGCTCGTGTTGATCTGGCAACGTTCTGAGGCTTCTTGTGTTTCCCATGACCACCCACACTTCCCCATGCCCCTCGCAAAGAAGTCGCTCCGCCCCCTCCCTGCGGTCAAGGATGAGACACTTATTTCAGAAGCCTTGCCACTGCTCAGTCGGAGAGATAATGCTAGTTCTAGTGGCGAAGCGCCTGTGAGGGAAATCCCACGGGCCACGCTACGCTTGACAGAGACAGGCGTACGGTGCACGCTCTGATCAGTACACAATGGCATTCTTTCTCCTTATTTGGACCAACTCACCCCCGACCTTGCATTCCTTCCCTTCCCTCTTATGCCCACTTCGTTGTCCCAACAGGCCTGCGGTGCACGATTTGGTCAGTAGACACTTGGCATCGCTCGGACGTGTGCGTTTTTTTCTCGGGGGGACCAGCGAGGAGCATCCTGGATCATCAGACGGAAAAAAAAAACGTACGAAACCGAAAAATGCACGGGAAATGGACGTCCGAGCGACGGCGAGGACAAGTATAGCAGTCTTGCTTCTTCTTCTTCTTCTTCTTCTTTTTCTTCTTCTTCTTCTTTGAATCAACTCACCCCCGACCTTGCATCCCATCCCTTCCCTCTGATGCCCACTTCCTTTGCCCAGCGTGAGTTCGGCAGTGCGTGCGACTGCTCGAAGCCATCACAAGGTTGCATACACAACAACACATTAAATTAGACATCAAACACAGATTTTAAAAGCAGCAGTTACAGTTTGACGCACGCAATGCTGTGGTTTGGGTTTCGCGCCTAGGCGTTTTAGATCGAGCTTTCGCGGGATGCCCAAACGCGGTTTGTCACCCCCTCGGCCGTGGGAGCTGCCCGAATGGAAGCAAGACCCAAGTGAAGAAGCAAAGAAAGCCAAAGCAAAGGAGTATGGACATTTGTTTATCGAGGAGTTGCTTGACCACTACCTCACAGGAAAACGTATTTCTGCACGCTCTGTATGTGTTTTATGTGAGTATGCATATCATTGCGGAGTAGAGGAAGCATTCAAATACAAGCTACCTCCAACGTCGCAGACAGGGCACTTCCAGAGGAAACTAGATGCTGCATTAGAGTTTGCACAATATGACGACATGCTATATTCTTTTCCTGTGCCTGGCCAGGTAAGGGGGGAAGTAGAGCGCGGCCCAAAGATCGTGAATGCACTGCCCCCGCACGAAGTGTTGTTCGATGAGATTTCGAAGAGCCCTTCAATAATGACTGACTGGGCAAACAACGTGCGAGATGCTGAATGGATAGACGCATACGAACAGCACGACGTTGTCAAACAGCTATCGGGAGAAGACAGATTGAAAACATTACCGATCGCACTATATACAGATAAGACACCATATACTAAGTCTGAAAGCTTTCTCAGCATTAGCTGTCATCTCTTGAGCTCTGGCAAGCGGCACCTTTTATGCGTTGTTACGGACAAGCGAGTTGTGCGACTGTGGGTGCAGCCACTATTGTTCGACGCATGCCGTTTATACCATGTTGCATTGGAGCATATCTGCACTGGCGAACGGGGTATTTCCAAGCGTGCGCCACGACGGGTCTTCGTGGCTGGAGTCCGACTCAAAGCGAAGTCAAAGATCTGGACAGGAGCGGCGGGGATTGCAGCAGCGAGTGGATACGCAGAGCACGAGAAAGGCAGGCGGAGAATTACGGTGTTCGCTTCAAGGGGTGTGCGTGAGGCACTACCCAATCCCTTCCGCCTCCTCCTCCTTCTCTCATTTGTGAATATGTATGTTTTGTACAGATTGGTGTACATAGAGATATGTTTATATGTCTATATACACACATATCTATATGTATACAACTCCCCCTCCCCCTCTGGGAGCTCGCGCTCCGCTTTCAGCTCCGCAGGGCGCCTCGTCTGCCCCGAGCGACCATCCAAGGCCAATCCAATGTGCCATTGGAGAGTGCTGCGAAAGCCAAGGGACGATACGGGCGATAACGAAGGACAGGAAACGGAGAACGGAAGTAGCGCAGCGGGAATCTGTAAATATATATATATATATATATATATGTGGGGGGAACATAGAGGAGGTACAGGATGATAAACGGGGAAAGAGGGAAGGTGTTTTCGGGGTGAGAGCAGAGGTGATGGGATGGACGGTATAAAATAGAAACGTTGAAAACAACGATCGGGCAGGAACTTGGCTTTCGCGCAGTGGTTGTGGATATCAAGGCCGATTGGCCCGAGCTGAGCACGGGCATGGGCCTGCCGACTTGCGCCCATAACACTGCTCCGTGCCTTTTTTGCAGCTGCCCCCAATCAGAACTTAGGGACCACGATCTTCGGAATCCTTTACTGCCGCACGGGCCGAATAATTACGACAAAGAATGTCAGAGCCACGAGCATTGGGTTATCTTGGACTCAGACGAAGCACACAGAACTATCAGATGGAGATTAGAATTCAAGAAAAAGCATAAAGGGAGGGCCCTTTCACATGACATCCCAGCGTTGGGCTTAAAAAAAAATGATCGTCTTGTGGCAACGTGGCCAATGACAGATACAATGGACTTTGATAAACTTAGTGGCCTAGATGCGCAGCCCCAGCTTGTGTGCTTTTGGAGGCCACGAGAAAATGCGCGGGTGTACCATCGTAATCCATTGCTCGATGCATCGTTGGGAATCCATATTACGACATTCAGCATCGACGAGATGCATTGCATCCACCTTGGAATCATGAAGGTCTATGTTGGCAGTGTTTTCTGGCTGCTGTTACTAAACAACGTGTTCGATCTTCGGGCGACCACTCAGGACGATCTGGTTTCTATCGGCCTCCAAAACATCATGATTCTGTTGGTGGACTGGTACCCACAAGAGAGGGATCGGCGAGGGATCACTGAAAGCCAGTTGACACGAGTGGGAAACATCACCCACGGGATGATCGGCGAAAAACATTCCCCAACGATCAGCACGAAGGCCGCAGAGACGAAGTGGTTATTCTTATTTTCTGTTTGGTTGCTGGGCAAGTTCATAGGGAAATGTGCAGACAGAGAGAAATCAAACACGTTGCTTCAGGCTGGCCTTGCTTTAGAGAAGTGGTACGATCTTCTGGAGAAGCAGCCTCGCAAAGTACCGCCTAATGTGTGTGATGATTTGGAAGCGTTCGCAGCAATGCATTGCAATCTGGCTGAGTTGGGAGGCGTACCAATGCTGCCGAAACACCATTTATTTAGACATCTCACTGAGATGATACGTGTGAAAGGTTCACCGCACTTCTACCACACCTACATTGATGAGTCAATGAATGGTGTGATCGCGTCCATTGCTGCGACGACGCACAGGGCGCGCTTCGAAAGAATGGTGTTTCGGAAGTGGGGGTACCTTGCGTCAGGACGGTGCAGTCTGAATGGGGATTAAACTTAAGTCGGGCGTGTCCTACCACAGGCGGGTCTAAGAAGAAACATGCAAATAATCAGACATAATCACGTATAGTTAGAAGACTACCCAAATCGTCACACAAATATTTTCTCATCATTCCTAAATGTTCATCATGAGGGACAGGCCCGACTTAAGATTCAACTGACTAGAGACCAAGGGGTTGAAGGTCGAGCGGGTGGGGAAGAGGCCAAGGGCGTTGGCAATAGGGGGGCAGCGAGGCAAGTTTTGGGAGAGGGACGTGGAGGGGCACGACGAGGAGGGGGGATGAAACAGGTCACTGAAAGCTGCAAGGACTACCAATGACCAGCCTGTCATCCATTTATTGCCAACACCCTGCCAAATCCCTTCACCCGTCTGCGTTGGGACATGCATCGCCGCTGCCCCCTCCTCCGTGCAACAGGGCACGGGATCCGGTTAGATTGGGCCTTGCCAGCGATGCATGGCGACAGCTGCGTCGGTGAAGAGAGTGCGCCAGGACCATTGGGACTCTGGGTAAGGCTGCTGACCCCCTTATCCCCTTACCCACACCCCTTTCGTTCTCCCCCGTTGCCCCGCCCCCAGTTCTGGTGTCTCAATGGCCGCCCCGTCTCGGCTTCATTGCAGATGCTTGCCCTTGCAGGCCCGAAAGCAGTCAAAGGGCGCTCGTCAGCTTTTTGATCGTGCTGCACGCGCCCACGGTACGTATACGCAGGGTGGGGGAGGGCGACGTACTTCCCTCATCCGTCCTCGCTCATTGTTGGAGTTGGTGCCATCGCGGCACGGTGAGTTCATCGCAGATCTTCGGCCTTCGATCGCGAGAGTCGTTGAAGCAACGTGTCGTGAAAGTCTTGAAACGCGCACTCGGAGTATATTGACAGGTGTCATTCTCTCGTTCTCTCCTGAACCCTCTTCATCACCTCCCCTCTCATTCACGTCCTCGGACCGCCCTTCATTCCTTACCTTCTCTCCCCTCCTCCCCCTTCCCTCACACATCCTCGGTGGCCGAATGCTTTCAGCGTTTGCCAAGCTGTCCGAGTTGAATGTTTCCAAGAGTATCAGCAGTTGCCTTTTCTGTGCATGTTTGTGCGCTGCTGCTGGCTCGGCATGCTTTTGCGGCAGTGGGGAGGTGGGAACCTTGGAGTACCCGACGAGATCAAGGGCTTTGCCACGTTAATTAGAGAGTGCAACGGGGGCGACCTGATGCCGCTGCACCAGATAGAGGCTGTAAAGGAGTTCGTCAACAATCATATGAATTCGATATCTAGAGACTTGGACGCCTTTGAAGTGCTCCCCTCAGTGAGCCTGGTTGCATAGCGACTAGCGGTGGGAGATAAAGATGTTGATGATGATGATGCTGACGATGATGGTGCTGATGATAAGTATGGTGATGCTGATGCTGATGCTAATGATGCTGGTGATGATGAGTATGCTTATTACTAGTGTGATGATGAAAATGATGATGCTGATGAGGATGATTTCTCCAGGTATTTCAGCAACACTGGAGAAAACCTCATTAGTCTCATCATCACCCCCAACATCATCACCATCATCATCAGCATCGTCATCATCATCAGTAGCATCATCATCATCATCATCAGCATCATCATCATCATCATCATCATCAGCATCATCATCATCATCATCATCATCATCATCATCACCACCATCAGCATCATCATCATCATCATCATCATCATCATCAGCATCATCAGCACTGCGGGTGGAGCGGGGGGAGCAGGAGGAACCAGAACGGGCACTGGCCACTAGCACGCATCATTATGATTCGATCGGGGTCTGTTGGTGGCAGCCTTGTAAGGTTAGGAACGGTTGAAACAGATGAGAAAGAGAGGAACCCTAATTTGTTGAACCGTGATCGGGGCCTTGAATCAGACGAGCCTTACATTCGTTTGGTAATCGATTGTGGCCATTGCTAGTTTCACGATTGGTAAAACAATAGTTCGACTAAGGTATGTTCAGGGTGTGGCCTTCAATCACAAGTTTTTCGTGAGGCAGGCGAGAACACCATGGAGTTCGACAAATACACACGCCACATCGAGGAAGATCTCACGAGCCTCGAGGGGCAACTACATGCATGTTTTACTGCGCTGCGCCTGAAGGAGGGCGGCATACTTACCGTGGCGGTGGCCAGCCGCTGGGCGGGGGAGGTGAACGCGAGCGCGGCCAGGAAGAGTTACAGCTGGGTTGATGTTATCGGAGCAGCAGCTGAGAGGAGAGACAAGGGTGTAGATTCTGATGATTCGTGTCCCCTCTTCCTTCTCCTCCTCCTCCCTCTCCTTATCCCTCCGCCTCCTCCTCCTCTTCCTCCTCCTCCTCCTCCTCCTTCTCCGCCTCCTCCTCGCTCCCCTCATCTGGTACCTCCTTCTCCTCAACCTCCTCCTCACCCCCCCCTCACCTTTCTGGGCTCTCCCCTTCATGCTCGCTCACCCGTCGCCACGTTGAACGCCCGCAGTTGGAGTGCCGCAGCTGGCTACGGTTCATCAACGCTACAGGGCACAAGCGGGATATGTACAACATATTCGGTGATGAGGATCGGCGGGGCAGCACTTGCGGCGATGATGATGCATCTGTACGATGGGAGCGTATACAAGCGCAGAAGTAGGATGAGGCGGGATGTGATAGGTGGAGGGTGAGCTCCACATGGATGACTGGACGTTGCATCGTGACGTTCGGGGTTCTGCGTGTCTGGAGCAATTGGGGAAAGCAGGGACACCTGACAGATTATACGATAGCGTTCGGTGGGAGAGGAGGAGGAGGAGGAGGAGGAAGAGGAGGAGGAGGAGGAGGAGGAGGCGCAGGAGGAGGAGGAGGAGGGGGATACGGCGGAGGAGGAGCTGGGTGAGGCGAATGCTATTAAGGAGGGGGGGGCAGGGCGCAACGAAATTCAAATTGGTCGGGCAGGAGTGCCCGAAGGTGGTCTCTGCGAACATCCAGCTCCAATTTGTGGCTTATCTTGCAACTTTAGTGCACGTCAGACGGGTATGGTTTGTGTTTGAGAAGCCTCTTCAGAGCAGAATGGATGAGCATCCGACAATGCAGACTGTGATGGCGCTACTGGGCGCAAGCACTATTCTTACATACATGGGGGCATTCCAGCCCGACCCACCTATCCCGAAAGCGTGCCATCTCATAACTACGCTACCATCCACCGTCCACAAGTTGCTCTCAAAAAAGCGCCCGCAGTGCAGCTCGAAGAAAAGTGATAAGGACAGGTTCCATACGAAAGACACTGCAGGGTGGATTATCGGTGGCAAGGACAGATTTGTGCTCCTTCTTTGGGGCAGGGCAGGGGGATTGGGACTGGGGAGAAGCGTGCAATCTCCACTGCAAAGGTCGAGAGGAAGGTGGGACACCAAACAACCTGGGTGCAGGGATCGAGGGGATTAGGCAGGGAGGGCGCCATATGGAGCTGGATGATTGTGAACCCCTGCGTGATTCACTAATACAGCTTGTCGAGCCATCGCCCTTTTCATCCACCAATCCTCCTGCTAGTCTCCTTGTCACCCAAACTCCACATGCCTCCTCCATCCATGGAGCTGGGGGCGCCGCGCGAGGAGCTTGGGCTCACAGAGCATTATCCGAGGGGGTACTGCGAGGCGCTGTGGGCAGCGTGGAAGGCTGCGCAGGATGGCAAGTTCATGGATCGAGTCAATTTCTTGATGAGCGATGGGCAGCTGATGAGGAAAAAGGCGAGGATGACAGCACTTTTAGAGAGGGATTTAGAGGCTGAGAAGCAGGCGAGGAGGGCAAAGAGGGCAAAGACAAGGGCGGCATCATCCAACATGCGCACGATTCACGATTACTGCAGCAAGGCGTTGTTCCATCCACTCCATCTCTGCCTCATCCTGCTCCTCCTCTGCTTTTCCTCTTCCCCCACTGATCACCATCCCGTCCTCCCCCTCACCCTCGCCCTCGTACATCCCACCTCCACCCTCTTTTCCTCGTCATATTCTCCCGCTGTCCTCCCCATTTTGCCTCCTCTCTTCCCCCTGTTCTTCAAAGGTTGAAGAGTTCATTGCACTTCATTGGACTTCATCGCATAGTTCATTGCGTGTGTTCGCCCATCACCTCTCACCGACAGTCGCCCTGGAGGGCCCTTCACCACAGTCAACCAGCATAGTAAGGATGAGCGACTTTCCAAAGTTATCCCCTTGCATCCTTCACCTTCGGCGCATCCGTGGCCGCTTTGACCTGCTGTTCCCCGCTCTCAAAGTGTCGTTGTCTTCCAAGGCCATTGCATCCTTCCCGAGCATCCTTACTATTATGGGTTGACTGTATCCGTATCCTCATCCTCCCCCTCCTTGGCAAGGCCGACGTGCAGGATGACAAGTGATGGCTGCTGCGACCCTCCCTCCTTCGCCCCATCTTCTATATTACTGAGATCTCGAAATGCTCGAAGATACCCAGCTGCCCTCCGACCCGTTCGGGACCTCCCCTGCAGCCCCTGCCGCGTGCCCTGTGCCCCCTGCAGCGTGCCCCCGTCGCCTTGCAGCGCATTGCGGTCGCGCACCCCTGGGAGAAGCTTGCGTGGAAACGCGAGCGCTTCGCGATTGGCGCGGCGTTTGAAAGCGGAAGAGAGGAAGGAGAGGGATAGAGGGGAGGGGTATCCATTTCCCTGGTTTACATGCCCATGTTCCCTTCCCTTGCTAGCGATACTGATGCTTTCCCTGCCAGTGCCTCCTTTCCTTGAACGCGGGCCTAGCAGAGGCCCGAACGCGGTTACGGAACCTGCACCTAGCATCAGCTTCGCTAGCAAAGAAAAGGAACATGGGCATGAGGATCAGGGAGATGGATCATGGGCAGGGCTGGGCGGAGGCACGGAGGGCGGCCACCCCGAACCAGCCCATCTAGAAACGACGTCGACTTGACACCGAAGACTATCGCTGGTGGAAGGCGGTGTGGTCTCGATCTGTAGCTCGTGCCAGGCGCTCGCTGCGTCTCTCTGTCTTGTTGTTATTCTCTCTCTCTCTCTCTCTCTCTCTCTCTCTCCCTCTCTAACTCTAGGCTCCGCCCCTGGAGGAAGAGGAGCAGGAGAAGGAAGCGGAGTAGGAGGAGGAAGAGTAGGAGGATAGAGAGGAGGGGAGGAGGAGGAGGTGGAGGAGGAGGACGATGAGGAGGAGAACGAGGAAGAAAACGAGGAGGAGAAAAAGGATGGAGCGGAAGAGCCCGAGCAGACCGAGCAGTGAGCAGCCGAGAGACGGAGCCAGAAATCATGGCCAGCTCGGAATTTGGGCCAGTCCGAGAAGGAGAGGGCGACGAAAAAAAAGAGGGGACAGGCAGACAGACAGAAACGGAAAAGGGGGAGGGAATGGAAGGGCGGGAGGGAGGATGGAGGAGCGATGAAATTAAGCAAGGACGGGGGACGGACGAAACAACGGGAGGGAAAGAAAAGTACAACGAGGAAAAGGGGAAAGGGAGGGGAAAGAGGGGAAGGCAGGCACCTGCTCCTCCTCCTCCTCCTCCTCCTCGTCCTCGTCGTCCTCGTCGTCCTCGTCGTCCTCCTCCTCCTCTTTCTCCTCCTCCTCCTCCTCCTCCTACTCCTCCTCCTCCTCCTCCTCCTCCTCCGCCTCCTCCTCCTTTTCCTGTTCCTCCTCCTCATCCTCCTCCTCCTCCTCCTCTCAACCCTCCTTTTCTCTTACCTCTGCTCATATCTCCACCCGCCTCCTCTTTCTCCTCCTCCTCCTCCTCCTCCTCCTCCTCCTCTCCTCTTCCTCCTCCTCCTCCTCCTCATGTTCCTCTTCCTCTTCCTCTTCGTCCTCCTCCTCCTCCTCCTCCTCCCCCTTGTGTTTTTTTTTTTGCGGTTCAAGGGCTTGACTCATGGCCCAGCTTTGGGAGTGGCCTGGGGGCCCCCCCTCCCCCTTCCCCCCCTCGGCGGATGTGGTGGTCCTCCCTGGGCCGCCTCCTGGGCTCGACCCAGTGGTGCCCTGGGAGGCCCCCGTCGCGCCTGTGGGCGAGGGGGAGCGGGCGCCACGGTGGGCTCCCAGGGGGTACCTGTTCCCGCGGGCCCCGCGGGATCGCCTGCCCGTGTGGGTGTGGCGGGCGTCCCAAAGGGCGCCGCTCCACCGCGTGCACATCACGCGGTGGTACAGGTGGCTGCAGGAGCCCGCCGCCGCCGTGCTCGAGTGGTTCGACGACCTCGGGCGCCTCAGGGCGAACCCTGATCTTTTGCAGAGCATTCGCTAGCAGATCGCAGCATCTAGTGCTGTTTGCAGCATGTGCTGCTATGCTAGCACAGCATATCATAGCACGGGCGCGCGCCGCACCCTGTAGGTACCACTTCGCGTGGTTCGACACCCGCTACGAGGGCGACGACCGCTTCGTCCTTTGCGCCAGGCCAGTTCGCTGAGGCGCGGGGGACCGATCGGGCACGTTCCCACTTTCTCCTCCTACTCTTCCGCCTCTCCTCCTCCACCTCCTCCTCCTCGCCGCTTGGCTCAACTGCGCGATCAATAGTTTGGTAGCGGAGCCCCAGCTATAGCCCGCGTGATTTCGCAACCTCGTTGAATTCGAAAACGAGCTCGTCGAATCCAAAAACTCTTCATTCACCTCTCTCCCTCCTTTCCTCTCGTCATCTCCTCCTCCTCCTCCTCCTCCTCCTCCTCCTCCTCCTCCTCCTCCCCTATATAGGTGTATATACTGTATACGATTATGTATGTATGTATGCATGTATACACATACATATATATATACAACATACGCGCGTATGCATGTTATATGCGTGCATATAAATGATATGAATATACAAACATAACTAACATATCTATGTACGTAAATATATACACAAATTTCCATATGTTTGTATACATATATACATATAAATACATACACATACAATATATATATATAAAGACATAAATGTGCGCGGCTTGTATATGATGGTTCCGGGCTGCCACGGTGGTTCCGGACTCATTCTGGCCCCTGAGATGGTTCCGGATGGGCGGTCGCGACTGGGAACCACTTCGCTGTTCCGGAGGACCCCTGGGATCCGCGGGGAATTCCCGGGCGGCCCGGGGGAATTCCCGGGCGTCCCGGGCGCCCCCGGGCGCTTCGATTTATTTAAATTAAAATAACAGAAAAATTAATGGAAATAATTAAAAGATAGGTGTCGTCAAATTTTTCACTTGGGAATAATCGAAAAACAAAAAGCTAGGAAACCTCAAAATGAATGAAAAAATAGAACGCTCGGAAATTATAAAACAAATGAAATTAGGACGCGCGCGCGAGACGGGGGGCGGGCCCGGGGCGCCGGGGCCGAACGCGCGCGCGCGCGTCGCGGATCTGGGCCGCCGCCGCCCCCGCGCGCCCGACAAGCGCCCGCCGGCCGCGCCCGCGCGTTTTGCGAAACTTCGCCCGGCCGCGCCGACGCGCCAGACATCGCTGGCCGGGCGCCCGCGCGTTTTGCAAAACTCGATCCGGCCGCGCCGCCGCGCCCGACGTCGCCGGCCCGCCGCGCCCGAGCGTTCTATGCGAATCTCGCCCCGGCCGCGCCGCCGCGCCCGACATCGCCGGCCGGCCGCGCCCGCGCGCTCTACTGGGCTCGGCCGCGCGCCCGACGCCCCCAGGCGGCCGCGCCCGCGCGTTCTGCAAAACTGGGCTCGGCCGCGCCGCCGCGCCCGACGTCGCCGGCTGGCCGAGCCCGCGCGTTTTGCAGAACTCGCCTCGGCCGCGCCGACGCGCCCGACATCGCCGGCCGGCCGCGCCCGCGCGCTCCGCAGAGCACGGCGGCTCGGTCGCGCCGACGCGCGCGACGTCGCCAGCCGCGCCAGCGCGTTTTACTTGACTCGTTCCGGCCGCGCCGCCGCGCCCGACGTCGCCGGGCGGCCGCGCTCGCGCGCGCGACTTAACTCGGCCTGGCCGCGCCGGCGCGTCCGACGGCGATCGCCGGCGCGGCCGCGCCGGCGCGCCCGGCGTCGCTGGCCGCCCGCGCCCGCGCGCTCGGCCCAGCCGCGTCGGAGCGCCCGACGTCGCTGGGCGGCCCCGCCCTCGCGCCCCGAGCGGCTCCTCGGCTCGGCCGCGCCGCCGCGCCAGACGTCGCCAGCCGCCCGCGGCCGCGCGTCTCGCGAGACGCGGCTCGGCCGCGCCGGCGCGCCCGACATTGCCGGGCGGCCGCGCCCGCGCCCACCGCGCAAATCCTCGGCCCGGCCGCGCCGACGAGCCCGACGTCGCCGGGCGGCCCCGCCCCGCGCGCTCCCAGCCCATGGCCCCAGCCGCGCCGACGCGCCCGACGTCGCAGGCCGCCCGCGCCCGCGCGCCCCGCGCGACTCGGCTCGGCCGCGCGGGCGCGCCCGACGTCGCCGGCTGGCCGCGCCCGCGCTCTTCGCAGCACTCGGCTCGGCTGCGCCGACGCGCCCGACATCGCCGGGAGAAGCGCGCCCGCGCGCTCCGCCGCGATGGCCCCGGCCGCGCGCGCGCGCGGCTGACAAGCATTGCACATTTTCTTATTCGCATTGCCAAATGCATATGAAACATGATTTCTATTTTTCCATCATTAATCGGCAAGCGCGCTTTCTATGTTTTCTGTATTAATACGGAAACTATGCATTTCACATCCCCATATTAATATGGGGAAACATAGAAAGCACGTTTACCCATTTTTACGAAAACATGCTACTGTTCTCTATTAGTAGGTAAACGCACTCTCTATTCTTCTATATTAATATGGAAGCTACTTTTCACATTCCCATATTAACATGGATTATAGCCGGAGTGCAGTATCCCCAAACAGGGTTTTTAGACCCACTGCGGTTTCCAAGGTCGATTGCGTGCCCGTCCAGTGCGGGCTGGCATGGCACGTTGAAACATGCCTCCCCCTCCTCCTCCTCCTCCTGCTCCCCCCCCCCATCCTCCTCCTCCTCCTCCTCCTCCTCCTCCTCCCCCCCCTCCTCCTCTTCATCCCGAACGGCATCTCGGGGCCCAGAATTGCGAGGATGTCTCCAGCGCAACGGGCTGGACCACCTCGCGCGCGGCATTTCGGACCCCAGAGTTGCGACGATGTCTCATGCGAAACGCGCTGCGAGGAAGTCTCAGGCGAAACGGGCCGGACCACCTCGAGCGCGGCGTCTCACACCTCCGAGTTGCGGGGGCCTCCTGGGGCCTCCTGGGACCTCCTGGTGATCTTCTGGGGCTTCCTCCTGGGCCTCCTGTGGCCTCCTGGACCCCGCCTGGGGCTTCCTGGGGCCTCTTGGGGCTCCCAGGGGGGGGCATCTAACATGTGGCCGTCGGGGCCCCCCCAAATGGGGGGGGGGGGGGGTCCACAAGAGCAGGAAAAATCAACGAATCGACACCGGATGTGCATTAACTTGACACGTTCTGATAGGGGGCCTCCTGGGGCCTCCTGGGAGCCTCCTGGGAATCTCCTGGGGGCCCCTGGGGCCTGTCCTGGGCGCCCTGCGGCCTCCTGAAGCTCTCTGGGGCCTCCAAGGAGCCACATGCGGTCTTCTGGGCCCCCAGGCTGGACCACCTCTTGCGCGGCATCTTGTGCGAAACGGGCCGGACCACCTTGCGCGCGGCATCTCAGAGCTCAGAGTTGCGAGGATGTCTCAGGCGAGATGGGCCGGACCACCTCGCGCAGGGCATCTCGGAGCCCAGAGTTGCGAGGACGTCTCCAGCGCGACAGGTTGGACCACCTCGCGCGCGGCACTTCGGACCCCAGAATTGCGACGATGTCTCGGGCGAAACGTGCTGCGAGGAAGTCTCAGGCGAAACGGGCCGGACCACCTCGAGCGCGGCGTCTCAGAGCTCCGAGTTGCGGGGGCCTCCTGGGACCTCCTGGTGCCTCCTGGGGACCTCCTGGGGTTTCCTCCTGGGCCTCCTGCGGCCCCCTGAACTCCACCTGGGGTTTCCTGAAGCCTCTTGGGGCCCCCAGGAAGGGATATCTAACGTGTGGCCGTCGGGGCCCGGGGCGCAAGAGCAGGAAAAATCAACGAATCGGTACCGGACGTGTATTGACTTGACACGTGCTGATAGGGGGCCTCCTGGGGCCTCCTGGGAGCCTCCTGGGAATCTCCTGGGGACACCTGGGGCCTGTCCTGGGCGTCCTGCGGCCTCCTGAAGCTCTCTGGGGCTTCCTGGGGCTCCCAGGGAGGACATGTAACATGTGGTCTTCTGGGCCCCCAGGCTGGACCGCCTCTTGCGCGGCATCTGGGAGCTCAGAGTTGCGAGAATGTCTTGTGCGAAACAGGCCGGACCACATTGCGCACGGCATTTCAGAGCTCAGAGTTGCGAGGATGTCTCAGGCGAGACGGGCCGGACCACCTCGCGCAGTACATCTCAGAGCTCAGAAGTTCGAGGAAGTCTCAGGCGGGCTCCCAGGGTCCCAGGGCGGAAGTGTAACATGTGGTCTTCTGGGCCCCCAGGCTGGACCACCTCTTGCGCGGCATCTGGGAGCTCAGAGTTGCCAGAATGTTTTGTGCGAAACAGGCCGGACCCCCGTGCGCACGGCATCTCAGAGCTCAGAGTTGCAAGGATGACGGGCCGGACCACCTCGCGCAGTGCATCTCAGAGCTCAGAAATTCGAGGATGTCTAAGGCGAAACAAGCCGGACCACCTCTCGCGCGGCATCTCCGAAGTCAGAGTTTCGAGGATGTCTCAAGCGAAACGGGCCGGACCACCTCGCGCAGGGCATCTCAGAGCTAAGAGTTTCGAGGATGTCTCAGGCGAAACGGCCCGGACCATCCTCGCACGGCACCTCGGGGCTCAAAGTTTCGAAGATGTCTCAAGCGAAACGGCCCAGACCACCTCTCGCGCGGCGTCCCGGAGCGCAACTTTTCGAGGATGTCTCAAGGGAAACGGCCAATCCCGGCCAACTCAGAAACGAGAGTTGTGTGGATGTCTCAAGCGAAACGGCCCGGACCATCAAATTGTTGTGAGGATGTCTCTGCTCCGACTTCCCTCGGCCGGAGTTAGTTTCTACCGCAACAGCACCCCGTTCAGCAAGCTGTTTGGGGAAAAATAGAAAGCACGTTTTACATATTTTTTACGAACACATGCATTCTATATTTTCCCTATGAATAGAAAAACATGCCAGCTATTTTTTCCCTAGTAATAGGGGCCCTGCTCAGGGGCCTTCTTGTCATGCGTCCCGGGATTGCAATTCTTGCGCCGCTGCAATCGCAAACCTAGCGCCTCTTCTGAGGAGCGCACCGATGCCTGGTGCTGCTCGTTGAATGCCGAGCCATCGAAGACAGCGGCCAAGCCTTCACTTGGTAAGCGCAACAGAAACGCATACCCGGAACACATGAGCATTGCCGCGCCCCTTCTGACTGACGCGGCCACTGGGCCCGAGATACTCGCTTCGACGACTCTGGAAAGGAGGGCGTGCTGCACGAAACGCTTGTCTCTCGGGTTCGCCAGGCGCCTCTTCGCGACGCCCAACCGCGCGCGCTTCGCGGATCGATCGCCGAAGGCGGCCGTCGACGCCGACAACAGCACGGGCGCCGTGCGCCAGCGCCCGCGGCAACGTGCGAACGCGCCGCTCACGCGGAGCAGCGCGCTGGCACACTGGAGGTTCTCCGCGCTGATGGGAAACGGGGGCCCCCGCCCAAGGGCGCACTCGGAGAAACGCAGCCGCCAGCGCGCTGCGGATGCCGAGCACTGCGCTGGCCGAGGACAACTGCCAAACGCCGCGTCCGGAGGCGCGCCCTCGTGGCGGATCGCCGGCGTTCAGCTGCGCTCATTGCCGCGACGCCGTCGCGAGCGCGCCGAGGCCCTTCGCTGGGCGCGGCCAACTGGTTTGCGTACGAAGCAGCATGGTCGACGACGGCCTCGACCGCACCTCGCGCTCGCGAGCCCGCCACGGGATCGCCGCGTGCGTCGCCGGGGCGCACGTCGCTCGCACTTGCTCTGGCGCCGCCGCACCAGCCGCGCCCCCTGGCCTCGGCCGCCAGCCCGGCGGCAGCCCCGGCGGAGGCCGCCGGCGCACTGCGACGCTCGCACCGAAGCCGGCGGGCGGAGGGCCTGGGGGGGGACGCGGCCCTGGGCGATCCTGCCCAGATGCGCCGCCGGGGCTCCGGCGGCCAAGGGGCGCGCGGGCGGCGCTCCTTCTGCCTCATTGCAACGCTTGCACCGACCGAAGGAGGAACCTGAGAGCCGGCATGCCCCTCTGTAGTCTTGCTCCATTGATGGCCCTGCGCGCGGCCACCGCGCGCGGCGTCTAGCGGCCCGCGGGCGCGCCGCCTCGTCGCGACTTCGCTGCTGCGCGGTGAAATCGGCATCGACGCCTGCCAGATGCTTCCAGTGGAGCGCATCCTGCGACCTGAAATACGTGACGCGCCTGACGTACAACGCAAGTGGCTGACGCCGCAAATCGCACGCGCACAACCAATGGGCGAATTCCGTCGCGTCCGACATCTGCCCGCGCGTCTCTCCGCGGCCGCGCGCAGCGGGGCATGCGCGGGAAGGCTAACGCTTCGCGAGCCGCCGAACAGCCCAACCGACACAGGCAGCAGCACTCAGAGGGCCCTTGCGAGCGAGGCCCACTGCTGAGGGGCGTAGAATCGACTGCCCAACGTCGGTTCTACAAAATTCGCGTTCAAACGACGCGCCAGGCCGCGCTCTCCCCGGGGCGGCGGATCCGCGATATTCGCGGCCGAGGGCGCCCGATGGACCCGCGCGGATGCCGAGAGCTCGGCCGCCAGAGCCCACACTCCGCGCAAAAGGCAGGCGTGGCCAGAATGGCGCGCGGAGCCTCGCGCCACAGCCTGCTCCGCACCACGGTTGCCCGAGAGAATGTCAAGCGCCGCGCTCGACAAAAGATGCCCGAATGTCGACGTGGCCACAGCAATGGCCAGCAACTCCAAGCTCATGATATGACTGTCGCCGCGCTGCCCGAACAGCCGCGGCGTCTGGCGCCCAGTCTGTATGCCACGCGCGTTCATGCGCGAACAGCACGGCGGAGTGTTGAGGCGAGATCCGCAGCCTTGCTGCCGCGCGAACAGCGGCCGCGCGAACTGCCGACGGGGCGCAATGGATGCCCGCGTTGGAAAACGCGAAAGTGACCCCCAGCACGACAAGCTCATTGCCCCGCTCGAGCTGGCCGCCAGCAGCGCTGCCGGGCCCGGGGGATGGCGCGCACAAGCCGCGCAGAAACCCCGATGCAATGCGCTGCCGATTCCGCGGCGTCAGGGGCAAAGTAATCGTCGACATACAGGCCCGCGGGGATCCGCGGCAAGCGCCGCGCGGCGTGCCTAAGGAAGGCGGCGACTCGGTCCCAGCCATAGACGGACCCCGATGCTCCGAACGGGAGCGCGAAATGCTGCGAGACCCGCAGACGGCCGCCCGCCAAGAAGGCGCTCCACACTGCGAACGCGTGGAATGGGGCGAGCGAGATTCGCCTGTACGCGGCGTCAATATCCGCCATTCCATCGGGCTGGCGCCACGCCGCGCGCCTCGCCCCCGCCCGCGACGAGTTTCTCCCCGGGCACGGTGGCCTCTGCAATGGAGGCGCGAGTGCCGTCATCGACAGGCCTGATTTTGACGACCCGTCTGGCTTGCACTGCGCCACGGGGAATCTCGGCAGCAATCGCGCGTCGACGCCGATGATTCGCGCGACCTCGGCAAGCCAGCTGCAGTCGCCGACGCCGGGAGAGAAATCGGCCGCGACATCCGCCCAAGACTGGCGTCCTCGCGCGTCTCCTCAAGGAGCGCGCTCGCCCCCTCGGCTCTCGCGAAGCGTTTTCAAAATCTTACGATCGCGCGCCGCTGCGCCCGACCGCCGGGCGGCGACGTCCTGGCAAGCGCCTTTCGCTTGCACAGGGACGTCATCCCCCGTCGACGGCAGCGCTCCGACGATTGGCGCGCCCTCCGCAAAACAATGCGCCACTCCTGTATCTCGGCACTTCGACCGCGCCACGAGCGCACGTAGCAACGGAACGTTGACTTCTCGAGTTGTTGCTTCGAATTGCTGCGGCGCCTACCCGCGCCATTCCCCTGCCTCGCCGCTGTCTTCAAAAGAGCGGCCAAGGCGTTCGATCTTGCGGATCCACCCGCGCCTCGCGCTCGCAACATCGCAAGGGCTGGGCGCCGCGGACCGCGCGAAGATATCGCGAATTTCTTGATCGGCAACAGGAGGCGCTGGCCGCGCGCGAGCAGATCCAAAAGCGAAGCGCGCGAACTCGAGTTTCGGCACATCCTCGGTTGCATCCGCCAAGGACGCCTCGTGCAACATGGGCGCAACAATAGCCCGCGCCCCCCCGCGCGCACTGTCACCGCGGTCTGGGGGCCCACATCGCCCCCAGGTACTCGCGTCGGGCGCTGCAACGCTCACTCGCCCGGCAGCTGGCGCCTCCATTGCACGTCGCTCCGGCCCGATGCCAGGCACGCGGTGCGATCGCGGTCGACCAGCGCACCCCCGCGACCCCGACTCGCCTCGCGGGTGCTTGGGGCGCTTCTTGGGCGCCCTCGGGGCCGCCGAGTGGCAAGCCGCTTGCCCGTGCGGCCCCCCTTGCTGGACCACTCGCTCTTTCCTCCGCTCTGGTGCCCGGCGTTCCATGGAACGCTGCCACCGCGGCAGCTGCAACTATCGCGGTTGCCCTGGCCCCCGCGGTGATCGCTCGCGGCAGACCCCGCGGGCGGGTGCCAGTCGCCCCTGCGGTCGCTCACCCAGCCACCCTTGCCGCCGCGGTCGCCCCCCGCCGGGGGCTCCTGCTGGGGCGTCGCTGCCTTCGCGGGCTTGCGCTCCGCCGCGTCGCGCGCGGCCATGGCCGCGCGCCGCAAGCCCTCGCCCCACGTCTGCGCGGCGCGCTTCACCTGCAACGCGCGGCGACATCCGGGGGAAAGGGCGATCGCAAAGAAACGCGCGCGTCGCACGAACCTCGGAGCTCGGGCCGCCCGCCCTGGATCTCTCTGCCCACGAGCGGCGGGCCACCACGTCGATGCGCATCGCTAAGTGCGGTCGCTTGCCGAGCGAGCTCGCGCGCGCTGCCGCCTGCGCAGCGCAGTCGCAGAGCCTCGCCACCGCGCGCTTCGGGCAAAACGCACCTGGACCACGTGCTGCCTGTGACGCCATAGCGACATAAAGCACGGCTGATCGCCCAAGATCGCCGCCGCGGCCATGCGCGCATCGAATGCCGCGCGCCACTGGTTGAACGGCATCAGCCTGTTCTCGGCCCCTTCCTCCAGGGGGCCCCTCCTCAGCCCCCGGCGCCCGGCGCCCTGAACGGCGGGAAAGCCTTCAACGCGCGCCGACAGGAAGAACCGCGCGGGCGCGCGCAGAACGATCTCGCCTTGAGGTCCGGTGACACGCGCGGGTGGGGCACGCCCTCGCGCAGCAGCTTTGCCGCGTGGGCCTCCAGCGCGTCGACCGCGGCAGACGACGGCCAGAATGCCGCCGGCAGGTCATGGAGGGGCGCCTGCGACGACGACGACGCGCGCGCGACCCGCCGACCGCGCCGCCGCTCCCGCCTGATGAATAGTCGGCCCGATCGCCACATGCTTGGCGGTCGGTTCGCGAATGGAACGCAGCGCTTCTCCGAGACGGGAGAGCCCCCCCGCCTCGGGCACGGGCCGCCTCTGGCCACAGCCTGTCTGTTCGCGAGCAAGCCGCGCGGACCAATGCCTCGACGCATCCCGCCTGCCAGGCCGCGTGGGCAGGCCGCCGGTCCCGGCGCGACGGGCGCTCGCCTTTCCAGCCGAATCGAGGCCCTTCAGTGAGCCCGGCTCCACTTCGAGCAAGTGACTCCAGTGAGCGGCCTCATTCTGCCCCAGCGCCTCGGCCACATTTTGTCAAAGGCATCCCCTCGCGGGGCCTCGGACTCGGCCTCGGCCATCCATGCAGGGGGAGACAACTCGGCCATGATGACCACGCGAGCGCCACAACCGCTTGCCTCGCGCTGCCCCACTGCACGCTGCGCGACCGACGCGGGCAACACACGTTGCGACCCGCGCGAAAATTGCAGCCGCAAGTGATCCCGGGACACGCGCCGACGCGCGCGAAGTGTCACGCGCGGATATGACCTGCCACAAACGGGCCAGACAGACGCCTCGCACCTGCGGAATTGCGGCCGCCAATGAGCTGAGTGCCACACACGGGCAGAACGCGCCACAAAAGGGCGTGCACACGCCTCGCACGCGCGGGAGTTGCGGCCACCATTGAGCCAAGTGCAACGCGCCGCAGAGGGGCATGCACACGCCACCAACGCGCGGAGCTGCGGCCACCAATGAGCCAAGTGCAACGTGCCACAAAAAAGCATGCGCACGCCTCGCGCGCGCGGAGCTGCGGCCACCGCTGAGCCAAATGCAAACTGTCACAAAATGGCAAGCACACGCCTCGTAAGTGCGGGGTTGCGGCCACCATTGATCAACGTACAACGTGCCACAAAGGGGCATGCACACGCCTCACACGTGCGGGATTGCGGCCACCATTGAGCCAAGTGCAAGGTGCCACTGACGGGCACGCACGCGCCTCACACGTGCGGCATTGCGGCCACCATTGAGCCACGTGCAACGTGCCACTGACGGGCACACACACGCCTCACACGTGCGGAATTGCGGCCACCATTGAGCCACGTGCAACATGCCACAAACGGGCAAACACACTCCTCACACGTGCGGAGTTGCGGCCACCATTGCGCCAAGTGCAACGTGCCACAAAGGGGCAAACACACGACCCACACGTGCCCAACGCATGGACGAGCGCACGACGGCGCCCGCGCCCACAGACACGGTGGGCGAGCAAAAGCCGCACTGCGGGTGCCCCCTCGCCGAACGTGGCGGAACACCCCCCCGGCCGAGCGTGCGCGGCGCCCCTCCCAACCCTGGTCGGCGCACGCGCCCCCTTCGCGCGCTCGCCCATGCAAGCGGGGCGGATTGTGCGACGCCTCGCGCCCATCGCTTGGGCTTGCGTCGCCCCGCGCCGCTGCGCGCCACGCGGCGCCCCCCTTCCCTTTCGCCCAAGCATGGGGGGGCGGGGGGGGGGGGGGCGCCCGCCCCGCTGTTTCGTGCCCGCGATCAACTTTGCACGACGATCGCCAACAAAAGCTATCAAACATGGCAATAAGAAAAAATATATAAGAAATCAAAAAAATGCCCCCCCAGAAAATATGATTTGACTATTTTTGGAGACTCCTGGTGTAGAGGGAGAAGGCCGACTGAACCATACTGGATCAAAACTCGAAGCGCGACGCCGGGGCGGTGGCCTGGGGCCCCCAGGGGGGCCCAGACCAGAGCGGTGGCCTGGGGCCCCCAGGAAGGCCAAAACCACGGCGCACCGGGGCCCGCGCGGGGCCCCGGCCAGAGCCGCCGGGGCGGGCGACGAGGGAGCCCCGAAAACGCCCCCCCGCACGCCGACGGGCGCGCGGGGCCGCCTCCGGAGGGTTCCAGGAAAGGGTTTTCAGGGAGGGGGGTTCCCAGGAGGGGTCCCCAAGGGACTTCGCACCCTCCCGTTCTGACGAGGTTCCGAAGCCCCTGCGGGGCTGTCTGGAAAAGGCCTCCCCCACCCCCCCCCCTTTTTGGACCCCTCCGGCTGCTGTCTGAAGCCAAAGGGGTCCGTGGCAGGCAGCCCACCGCCCCAAGCGAACCCGCGTGGGCATGGCTTACTCTCTGGCGACGCTTGCGTCGACTGCCACGGAATACAACTGTGATCGACTCGCACCTGATGGCAATCGGACGTATACTGGAAAGACCAATTATATTTAATTATAAGGATACGGGGCCGCTATTATACATTCCACGACTCTCGCTCCGAGAGAGTAAACACAATCGAACAGTCGCAAAAGCGGCATTACGTACACACTGGATGGAAAGCCCGGTGTCTGCACTCAAATCAAAACAAGTGCCGTCTGTGAAACAATGTAAACTCCGAAAATATGCCGGCTGCCGCAAGTCCACAACTGCTTGGGATAACCTGGTTGGCCCTGGTGAAAAAAGCTACACACGATCTAACCGCTACACGGTCATAAGACGACGCGAAGGCCCCTCATCGAGGCTGCACTATCACAGACCCTGTGCCTCAGATGGAACACTTTTGTTGTCGCCCCTGGCCCGCTGCTCCTTCGGTGCACCCAGCTCCCTCGCGGGCATGTTGAACATCGGCGAGCTGCCCAGCCTGCCGAGGGCAGAAGAGTGGCCATTGCTCACGAAGGTTGAACATGCGAAGATGTTCCCGAGGGTCACTGGGGTGACATTCCCCCAGAGGCAGTCTAGCACGGACACGTCGGCACCGGTCATCATCCCCATGGGGGTCATGAACATATTGGCTGGGATATGCTCGAAAGCGATGGCCACGAAGAAAGAGATGGGGAACCAGTTGCCCATTATCTTGCCAATCATGTCCTGCATTTGGTCTTGCAGAAACACAGAAACACACCAGCCAGTTGCAGCCGTCTCCGTTGAGGAAGGTGGTCGAAAATCCTTGATCGTTTCTTTCCACAACATACATTGGTCGCAAGCTTGGAAATGAGGCAAACGTTCAATTTACAGGCCGTGACAAAGCCGGCGACGACCAAGGCGCCAATCAACTTGCCCACCCAAGCCAGCGCAAACGTCCTGGGGATCTGCTTCCAGTGCAGCTTGCTCTCACACGCCGCGGGCAGGCACGGTCGCAGTCACCCTTGTGATCAGCACCCCACCCGTGAGCAGGGTGAGGAGCAGGTGTGCAAGGAATAGTGCAGCGGATACGGATGTCTGACCGCCCATCGACACAGAATTGTCAATCATGCCCTGGCTGGAATGCCTCCCTGCGGCTTGCCACGATCGCCACGAACTCTGGCATGGCCGCGCGACTTGCTGCGGACAGGAGGCGCCTTGTGCAGTGGCAGTATGGAAGGCAAGGAATGAGCCCGACGATGTGATTTCGACGCGGAGCGGCTTTGAGCAAAAACAGTGATGAAGATGACGACGACGACAACGACGATGAAGATGACGATGACGACGACGACGACGACGACGATGACGTTGATGATGATGATGATGATGATGATGATGATGATGATGAAGATGATCATGATTATGATAAAGATGATGATTACGATGATGATGCTGATGATGATGGCGGTGGTGATACTGATACTGATTATGATGATGTTGCTGATGCTGATGAGGATGATGATGAGATAGTGGTGGTGGTGAGGATGCGATGGTGGTGGTGATGATGATCATGCAAATGATGATGATGCTCATGACTGTGATGATGATAAGTATGATGATGATGATGCTGATGCTGATGTTGATGCTGCTACTGATACTGATGCTCATGATGATGGTGGTGATGGTAATGGTGATGATAACGATGATGACGATGATGGATGTGATGATGATGCTGCTGATGATGATGGTGATGACGATGATGAATATGATGATGATGATGATGATGATGATGATGATGATGATGATGATGGTGGTGGTGATGACGACGATGATGATGATGACGATGATGATGATGATACTGATGCTGATGATGATGGTGGTGATGGTGGTGATGATAACGATGATGACGATGATGCATGTGATGATGCTGCTGATGATGATGGTGATGACGATGATGAAAATGATGATGATGATGACGATGATGATGATGATGCTGATGCTGATGGCCATGAGGATGATGAGGATGATGAGGATGATGATGTTGATGATGATGATGATGATGATGATGATCCCTACCCCGAAGATGCCGCACAGTTCATGATGATGGTGATTCATTGGAGGAACACTCTCTAAACGACACATGTGTTGGATAGCATGCTCCATCCATGGCCGCAACGCACGTTGTGGGGGGAAGGGGGAGCGGACAGGGGGAGACACGACGCGCGTTTGAGGAAAGGCCTTAAGCATAACGCTCTCTCCCCCCCCTCCCCGCATTCCAATAGCGCGGACGGCTGGGAGGAGGGGATTTGTACATTTCCGCAGCCTGGGGGAGCCGGTGTCCCTGGACCACAGGGGGCAACATATGTGGATGCACGTGGGCCCCAAGAGGCCGAAGCCATGCGTGTCCACCGCCTGGGGGACTGCTGTTCGCGGGCCCCAAGGGGCCCACAAAGATTTGTCCCCCAGGCGGTGGATATGTGCAGTGCAGTACAACTCCCAGCCTGGGATCCTGGAGGAAGGTCGACTTTTGTTTGGCATCCGCTGGCCGAGATGACCTCAGACCTCAGAAGGTGCAGCCCGCTTGCCGAAACCTCCGCGACGAGGGCGCATTCGTCCCCTCCGCCTGAAAGTGGAGGACGTCAAGGTTGGCGAATCAACTGAGGTTTTCCGATCACCTCGAGGCCATGGGCGTGACCATGCACCGAGGACGAAGCTGCGCCGCGGGGGCAAAGCCAGCTGCGCGCAACAGCTGCTCGCACCCCCACCGTCCCCACACACGCACGCAGACATCCGATGCCGCGACTCTGTTCGTGGCGCGTCCCCTGGACCTCTGGACTCCACTTGATCTTGGGACGAAATTCTCATCTCGGATCGCTTCTGGGGAGATCAAAAGGTACTGATACCGCTACTCCCCGGACCTCTCCCGGGGCGCGTTCTGACCAGAATTTCGAGGCGAATCCAGCCCAGGAGGCCCAAGAAGGGGAAAACGAGGGAAGGGTAGCGCCATGGGTATCTTTTCCTCCTCTGAGCTTCTTGATGGCCCGGTAGGGCCCCCCAGCGGCTTGCGGGTCTCTGCAGACCGAAAGCCGGGAACAATGACAAGAATTTGCCGTCACGACTTGTTCTCGCGGCGCCGGCTTTCGGGGGCGAGGGAACGCTTCGGGGTCCCAGAGCGCGGTGCGGTGATGGGCCGTGCGGTGACCTCGAAATTCCGAGAGACCTCGCCGCACGGTCCGCCACCGCCCCACGCACCCCCGACGCCGTGAGTTTGTTCACAACGTCGACCCCCAGAGGTCTGGACCCCTTCCTCGGGACCGGTGTTTCATCCTGCGTCGATTTTGGACGGTCCCCAGGCCCGGGAAGGGCCCCCCAGAGGCCGAACACAGCGAAACACCTCCCGTCGTGTTTTGTTTCGCAGCACGAGAAAATCTGCGACAGAACGTGCGGTGGCCTCGAAATCCCGAGAGCCCTCGCCGCACGGCCCGTCACCGCACAGCTTCGGGACCTCGGAGGCCCCCAGGCGCCCGAGACTCCCTGGGAGAACGGTCCAGGTGCCCCAAAACCTTGCGGCCACCCCGCACACCTCCACCGACCCACCACGCGGCGCGGCCGCAGCACCGCCTGGGGCCCCCAGAGCGAGGGCAGGGAGAGAGGTTCGAGGCCTCCCAGGTGTCGGGGATTGCCCCTGGCCCAATGCGCCCCCAATGTTTCGCTCGATCTTGGAGCCCCTGAGGCCGGCTGGGCCTCGCGAGGGGTGCTCTGGAGGCCGTGGGGGCCTCCTGGGAAATCCTGGGGGCACCTTGGGCCAGGGGCACTTCTGGCGACAGCCGAAGATGGGGTTTGAGCAGATGGGATCGGAGAGTCGCGCCACATCGCCGATGCATATTCGATGCGGCTCGATGTGGAGCCCGACTTTCTCCACGCCGACCTCGCCGATGCATCGGCGATGCATCGCCGATGCATCGGCGATGCTGCGCGATCCTCCGACCCCATCTAAATGGACCCCATCCGAGAGGCCTAGCCAGAAGGTCGCCCCGAATGTCGAGGTCCTGCTCTGGGGGCTCGGCCTCGTTCGACGGCTCGGTCGGATTCACAGCAGACGAGGCCCCGGCACCCATGCCACGTGCCCCGATTGGGCCGTCCGCTCCCCCCCCCCTCCCCGTAGCAAGCTTAATGGCCCGAGCCAAAATCGCTGCGGAGAGGAATGAAGAGGAGGAGGAGGATGAGGAGGAGGATGAGGAGGAGGAGGAGGAGGAGGAGGAGGTGGAGGAGGGGGAACGGCGGGTGGGCTGATGCACGGAGATGCTCACTCGCGAACATACTCTGCTTCATCTGAGATTTTAGCATGGCGGTTCCGGCCATCGGATCCACTGCATGCATCGGCAACGAATACCGAGGGGGAGGAGGGGCAGGGAGGATTTGGGAGAAGGGAGAAGAGGAGGAGGAGGAGGAGGAGGAGGAGGAGGAGGAGGAGGAGGAGAAGGAGGAGCACGAGCAGGGAGGACTAGAAGAAGGACTGAGGAGGGGGGCAGAACTGGAAGAGAAGGACTGGGAGAAAGAAGAGGGAGAGAGGAGCAAGGAGACCATAATACGACTAGGTGGGAGGATGCGGAGGAGGAGGAGGATGAGGAAGAGGAGAAGGAGCAGGAGGAGGAGGAGGAGGAGGAAGAGGAGCAGGAGGAGGAGGAGGAGGAGGAGGAGGAGGAGGAGGAGGAGGAGGAGGGGAAGAGGGTAAGAGCGCAGGGAGGGGAGGGAGGGACAGCGAGTGAGCTGATAAAGACAGAAGTGGAAGGATAAGGGGAAGGAGGAGAACGCACCGAGCAGCGTGGGGGAGAGGGGAAGAGGCGAGAAGGGAGAGAAGGGGGGGGCAAGGAGGAGCAGCCGGCACGGAGGAGGAGGAGCAGGAAAGAGTAGGGCGCGGAGGACGAGGTGAGGGCGCGGGGGGGGCGGGAGGCAGCAGAGGACAACGAGGACGAAGAGGACGACAACGACGGGGAAGACGAAGACGACGACGATGAGGACGAAGACGACAACGAACACGACGAAGAGGACGACAAAGAAGACGGAGACGCGGAAGAGGACGACGGAGAAGACGAAGAAGACGAAGACGAAGACGAGAACACACGCGTGCCGAGGCGCGACTCTGCTCCGTCAGGCGGGGTCTCGAAGGGGATGGGGATGGGGGGCCCACTCGCGCTGCTGGCGCCTGCGCCCCCAGGCCGTCACATGCGCCCCCCGGGGCCCCTCGCCAATTGACTTGTGCATCTCCGCCCGTGGGCGGGTCATCCGATGGCGGGTTGAGTACCCACCGCGTGCAGAATCCCACCAGCCCCTCCGGGCGTGAAGGGTTCAGAGAGCTTCTTTCGCCTCCCGCTCCTTCCCTTTCGGGGAGTCGTTTGCCCCTCCCCCTACCCCTGGACCTGACGGGGAAAGGGCGGGGGGGGGGGGCGGGTTGGGCGGGCCGCTGGAGCGCACAAAATGGCCTCGGCGAGAAGGCACACATCACTGATGTTGCTAAGGTGCTGGCCACATTTGGACTGGACCTCCAGGGAGGGGGGGCCTAATTGGAACCCCTCCTGCTTCTCTGATCGATCACCTCCAAGATGGCACCAATATGGCCCCCGAGGCTCCCAAGAGTGCCCCAGGAGCCCCAAATGGCCCCGAAGAGCCCCCAATATGCCCCCAAGAAGCTCCCAAGAGACCTACAAGAGGCCCCATTATGCCTTCTGGCGCCACCCAGACGCCCCGAGAGCACCCCGAAGGGCAACAACTTGCCCATTCCCATCGGCGAACGTTCAGTTCTAACAAATTCGCCTCTTGGGTGTTCAGAGCGCCCAAGACGGCCCAGGAAGCCCCCCATACAAGAGGGCCCCAAGACGGCCCAAAGAGGCTCCCAAAACGGCTCCCGACGGCGTCAGACGGGCCAGGAACGCTGCAAAACTGCCAAAGCGGAACCCAAGAAGCCAACAAAGGCCCTCACGAGGACCAATAAGGCCCCCGAGAGGCCTCCCAGAGGTCCCCAGGCAGCCCCCAAAAGGCCCCAAGAATCCCCCAAGAGGCTCCCAAGAGGTCTCATCATCCCTCTCCTCGTCTTCCTCCTCCTCCTCCTCCTCCTTCTCCTCCTCCTCCTCCTCCTCCTCCTCCTCCTCATCATCCGCACCCTTTTGCCTCCCTCTCCTCATCCTCATCTTCCTTCCCCACGTGTTCCCCGAAGGGTTTCCACAACGGCGGGGGGGACGCATGGTCCAGAAGCGTGGCCATAGGTTGTCCAAACGCTTGGCCACGTAACCGTATCCCAAAATGCTAGCAGGGGGCGGCGCTGATTCGCCGTAGGCGTCTTCGGAATTCGGATTTCTCAGACACTACGCGATACATTCAATTCCGCGTGCGCGCGTACGCGCGCGCGGCGCCAAATGACAAATCATGAGAAATCACAACACCGTAAATAAGCAGTCACAACCAATTGTGTTATTTGGACCCTGTGGCTTTACATGAGAGGATATACTATCTAACGCTGGCTTGTTCCTACTCCACGTGCACGCGCGCGCGTACGCACGCGTACGCGCGCGCTGCGCCATATGGCAATCGATAGGGGCCGCCATCCTGATTGCAAAAACTGTGTGGTGGCGCGCCCGCAATTTCACAGGTGGGCCACGGGGACTGGCGAATCCCATCGTCGCGCCGAGATGCTGATCATTTTGGGCCTGTCGGGTTCGTTGTGTGCGGGTGTGTCAGAGGGGCTCTCGGCGTCTCGTCGTGTGCGTGTATGGGGGGAGCGTACATGCTGTTGCGCGCGCTTGCACCTTCTGGGAAGTTTGCGCTTGGAGCCTCAAGCTGTTCGTCTTGCATTCGTGGTATCGGATGCTGGGTATTGTTGGTGCGGTTGGTTGCACATACTTGTAAGTCGTGGTCTGACGGTTTCTTTTAGGTGTGCATGGCGTCGGAGACTTTGGATGACAAATCTTGGCATTCTTGGTAGCAGGGCGGGAGGGGGGTGTACCACCCCTCGGCTGCATTGTCGGCTTACTCCAGAATGATAGGGCACACCACAACATTAGCCAGGGGGGTGTCCCCCCTCCCATGCCAAGAATACCAAGGATGGATAGCCAAGAATACGAATACCAGTAATGCAGAATCAACAATGCCAGTAATACCCAGGAAGTGCACACGCGCGCTGCAGCATTCGCCAAGCCCCCTGCCCACCCACGCGTCGAGACGCCGAGAGACCTTCTGGCACACCCACACACGCCGAATCCGACAGGCCAGAAAGGATCAGCATCTCGGTTCGACCAACAATCTAAGCATCCGATATAACGAATGCAAGGCGAACAGATTGAGGCTCCAAGCGCAAACTTCCCAGAAGGTGCAAACGCGCGCAACAGCATGTACGCCCCCCCCCCCCCCTCCACGCTCACGACGAGACGCCGAGAGACCCTCTGACACACCCGCACACAACGAACCCGACAGGCCCAAAATGATCAGCATCTCGGCGCGACGACGGCGAGATTCCCCAGTCCCCGTGGCCCACCTGTGAAACTGCAGGAGCCGCCTGGTTCGCCTTCGAACTCGAGCTGACGTCGCCGCGCCACCGAGGGGCGCTGCGCCAGGAGGTGTCGGGGCGACGGCGCCGCCAGGTGCACCCAGCTCGCCATCGGACAACAAGTTGTCGTCATCGCAGGGGCCCGCACTGCAACGCGTCACCCGAGAGGCCGACGTCTTGCGTCTCAGTCAGCCGAGACTCTTCGGCTCACCCATCCAATCCAGCTCACGAGGCGCCCACGAGGCGCCCACGGGGAAGAAGAGCCGACGGACGCCGAGGGAGGATGGAGGGTGGACGAGGAGCGAGCGGCAAGAGGAGACGGGCGGCGGGCGCGCGGCGCTGGACGGGAGGCGGCAGGGGGAGGAACACGGGGAGAGGCAGGGACGCGGAGGGAGGGAGGCACTGGAGGAAGGGCGGAGGCGATGGGGGGGCGGAGGAGGGGGAGGGGCAGGAGGAGAGGAAGGAGGGAGGCGGAGCGGGAGAGGTGGAGGGCCAGGGACGAGGATGGACCCCCCACCCCGCGCGGAGGTGGGGCCCCGCGCTCGCCTTCCCGTCGAGGCTGGTGCTATGGTCGCAGTCGAGCCATTGCAGCGCGCTGCGCTTCCCCTCGCGCGCGCGGGGTGCAAAGGGCGGGGCAAGGAGCTCAATGGCCCGCAGAGAACGTACGCGCCCAACCACGTACAAGAACAAGGCCCCCCGTCTGCGAGACCATCCGCGTGATACGAACGGTCGCGCAATGCGTCCTCTCGAAACCATCGTGGAGTCATGTACGTGTACGTCCATGAGTCGCTCCGGAATATCGACAAGCCCGTTTGTGTACGGGTCCTGTGTTGCCCATGTATGGCCGGTTCCGATGCCGCGTTTTCCCAGCTCCGTCGCAATCTCTGTCTCAGGTTCCCTTTCTGGCTACACTCCAGGAGCCGTTTGCCCCCCGATTTGCGGGAGCAGGTCATCTTTACCCCTCCCACGCTCCAGAAGCGTGTGAAAAGGGCGAAACAAAGCTGCCCTGCCGCTTCCGGGGCTCAAGGGGGAAGCGCGAGGCCACGGCCTCTGGCGCTGGGCCCAAATCTCCGACGATACGATGTCCCCCAATCCAAACGCTTTTCCTGACTTTCGGGCCCGTTCTGAGACCATCAGAAGCTGACCCAGGGCGCAAAACTGAACATTGGAAAAGGGTCGGGTGTTCTGGGACAGCAGCTTGACATGAAAAGATCGCCGGATGTCTGGGTACGCGACCCACGCGTACATGGGAGGTAAATACAGCTCGACTTAGGTCGGGCATGTCCTCCGACAGGCGGGCTTTGGAACACACATACAAAATAGTCAAACAAATACTCAAACATAGTCACAAACGAAAACACGACAAATCGTCCCCATACTGCCCATACTATTTTTACCATGCTTGAACTATTCCTCCTGTAGAGGGACATGCCCTGCTTAAGCGTAATTCGGGGAAGACAGGGGAGGGAAAAGCACAGCTCGAGACCGACGGGCGACGCCCGCACACGGGACACATCCCCGTCCCCCGATGCCCTCCTCCACTTCCTCCTCCTCCTTCTTTTGTAAGACTTGAGACGAATCCAGGACGAGGATAAACTCGGGTGAGGATGAATCGAATCTCTGAGATCTGGCGGCTCTGGAAAATGTCCTGGGCGCCGCGGCCTTCTCAGAGCGTTCCCGGCTCCAGAACGCTCTGAAACGGATGTATCCTCGTCCTACACCCGCCCGAAGACTGCCCACACTGGGAGCTCCGGGGCCGCGAATGAGTAAGGTCAGCTCGCAATGGATGTCTGGGAATTAAACTGGAGATACCTCCGTGCTCGTCCAGCCCCTCCTCCTCCACAAATCCTCCTCGCAGAATCACGATACGGGTTCCCCAAATTCCGGGATCCCGGCTCCCGGGCTCCCAACTCTGGGCCCAACGTTCCCGGCACGGTGTGGCCACATCCCCAGGTCCTTGCGTCCGTGGTGACGGAAAATAAGGTCGTAGAAAGATGGCAGAGCTGAGCAAACAGGAAGTGAGAGAAATATAAGTATTCAGCCGAGAGTGAGAGAGAGAGAGAGAAAGAGAGAGAGGGAGAGAAAAAATAAGAAGAAATAACAACAATCTGGAGCGCGCGTACTCAAGCATACAAACCAGGGCGAGCTGGCAGGATATATGTCTGTGCATATAGAGAGGGAGAGAGAAAAACAAAACAATGATATAATGATAACAACCAACCATATGCATACATATGCAGATATATAGATCTAGAACTACATCTGTATAAAAAAAAAACAAAACAGTGCAGAAACACGAAACAACACATTTAGCTATAGAGAAAGAGAAACAGCGAGAGAGAGAGAGAGAGAGATACAGTGATATCCAGAGAGGTAGATATGGTCATACGTATACATTTTAATCGAATAGATGTAGAGAAACCGAACACCAATGTATGTATACACGTGCCTGACCATGTATCGGTACAGGCCAACACATATAATATATACGACAACATATAAGGAGAGAGAAAGAGAAGCGAGAGAGATGAATAGACAGAGACTAATGCAAGGAAAATACTAAGTAGAGAGAAAGAGAGAGGGAGAGAGAGAGAGAGAGAGAGAAACCATACCAGACACAATGAGAACATGGTATCAAGTAGCCCCACCAGCCCTTTAGGGCGTAGGTGGTGTAAGGCGTATCCTCTTCCCCCCCTTTTCGTCCCTTCGGGAAAAGGTTTACCCCTCCCCCTTCCCTCCCCTGGACCTGGACGAGGCGTTTCGCGCGAGCGGTCGGAGCGTCCAAAACGGCCTCGGCGACGAAACCAAAATCATTGGTGTTACTGGGGGGTGGGCCCCATGTTGGCCTTTCGGGGGGGCGAGGCTAAACCATGCTCCCCTCTTCTTTGATCGATCTCCTCCGAAATGGCCCCACGAGAGCTCCCAAGGGCGCCCCAGGAGGGCCCCAAGAGGTGGCCAGTAGGCTCCAAGAGGCCCCCAGGATGCCCCTCAAGAGGCTCCCACGGGATCCCCAAGAGGCCCCCCAGAGGCACCCACGACGCTCCAAGAGGCCTCAGCGGCAATGCCAACATCACTGTTTTGACAAAGGTTTTGGCCACATTATGTCCTCCTGGGGGAGGGGGGGCCTTGCTTTAAGATGACTCCAAGGGCGCCTGGGCGAGCCCAAGATGACCTCCACGATGGCTCACGATATCCCAAAATGCCTCAAAATGGCCCCCACGATGCTCCAAGAGGGCCCACAACCGCTCCAAGACGGCTCCAAGTGGCCAAATAGCTCCTCCAGGAGGCCCCGCTAAGGGCCCAGATCCTTCCAAAACCTAAGGGACATCAGTGTTGTTGGCTGTTTCGCTTTTTCGCTTCCGATGCCCATCCGAGGCTTCAGAATGGCTCTAAAATCTTCCAAAAGGTCTCCAAGAGCGCTTCCAAGGTTTCCACGAGCGCCCCAGTAGGGCCCCAAGAGGCGTTCAGACGCCCCCACAAAGGCCTCCAAAAGGCTCACAGGAGACCCCCAAGAAGCCCCCAAGAGACTCCCAAGAGGCCCCGAGAAGCTCTCCGAGGCACCCAAGAAGCTCTAAGAGGCGCCAAGGACCGCCAAGAGGCCCCCAAGACGCTCCAAGAGGCTTCCACTGGGGGACCCTTCCCTTGTGTCTCCCCGGCCGAGGCAATTCCACTGGGCATCGTTTCTGAATGGGCTGGTGTTTCTTCTTTTTTTGTTCGCGAGCGTCACGGTCCACCCGCGCGCCGTCCAGAAGCAAGGCAACCGCGCCAAGATCTAACTTAGGCACTAAGCGCGAAGGAGCGAACTACGCTGCGACTCAGAAGGCGAATAGGACGCTGAAAAACATGCCGAAAACGCCGATGCCGTAGGAGACCAGGGGGTGGATCCGGTCCGCGCGCAGCGCCAAAATGGCGAGGAAATTCGAGCCGTAGTTCCCGAAGACCACGCCCGCGCAATCGAGGGGGACGATGACCACAATCACGTAGTCGAAAAGGGCAAACCGTGTAGGCACTCATCGGGGGACTCGGGATCCCCAGGGGGAGGCCAAGAGGCACGAACGTGATGGAGCCCCTTTATGTGCAAGGAGAGCACGAAGGCGGGGCCGCGGCGGTGGGGCAACGACAGTGCCAAGCAGAGCACCGACAGCGAGGCGGCGGGATGCCAGGCACGCCACGAACACCGCTGGTGGGGTGACGCGAAGCGTCTAGAATTCCCCAATCAGTTGTTGCACCGAAGCGGTCCAAGCGGAGACTGAAGGAGGAAGCGAAAGAGGCAGGCCGAATTCATGGGCGGCCAGGTTCCCAAGTTCCCGGTCTTGAAACGCTTCCCAGCACGGTAGAATTGCTGGGTTCTGGACTTCTTCCGGGTCCATGCGACCAAGGTCAGAATGGTAAAATGCTCCCTGTCATATATTCATATTGATCCGAACACTGCGGAACACGTGCCCCCAGATCCGTGACCCCAGGAACGCAGGTCTTCCAGGCGTCCAAGACCGCCCGACCGAAAAGCTAGAAAATCGCTCCACAACTACCCAAGAGGGCTGCCAGATAGTCCAAGAGGGCCCCAACACGGACCAACGCCCCAAGATGGGCCGAAGAGAGCCCCATGACGGTCCACGATGGCATCAAAACACCGCCCTCCCCCCTCCCACCGAAGCGCTTAAAATCGTGACCTGGTCGTTCAGAGGAGACCGCGGTTGAAAGCAGGGTGGCCAGAGAAAGCCCCCCGAGGCCCCAGAAAGCGCCCAGGAGGCCTGCCACGTGAGGCCCCCGAGAGGCTCTCCAAGAAGGAGCCCTCGCCAAAAGAGCAGAGGATAATTGGGAAGAGCTCGCAGGGTAGGGCGAGAATAAGAGAGGGGCAGAAGAAACATGAGGGAAGGGTAAGAAAACCACAAGCAACAATTAGCACTAACACCGGCAAACGATATAACGACGATGTCGGAAAAGGTAGCAAGGAGTGATCGCTAAGTAAATGGTCTTGTTGACCTTTCTCTCCTTCCGCCTGTATGCCAAGCTTGAGGGACCAAGGTGCGTGGCACGAAGCGCCAATGCAGTCTTGCACAGATCTGGAAGCGTAGAACCATGCACACACGAGAGTAGAGAGACGCATCGGAGAGTAGTGAGCACAACTGAGCAGAAAGGATCGGGAATAGAGATCCGACAATCGGCCGACCCCCTCCTGCCGAGGCTGCAGAGGCGTGTGACGTGATTGGCGGTCTCCCTCCCTCTTTCCCCAACCCACTGGGGTTTGTGGAGGGGGAGCCAGGTCCTCCTCCTCCTCCTCCTCCTCCTCCTCCTCCTGCTCCTGCTCCTGCGGGGCGGGGACGAGATCGCCAGCGCACCCCTGGGGCATCCAGAGCCTCCAAATCTACGCCAAGGATGCCCAAGATGTCATCTAAGCTGGCTCAATCAAGCTGGGCTGCAACGCGCAGTGATTTACCGTTCGGCCCTCTCGCTCTGATTTGTGCTGGCCATCGTGGACCCAAAGCAGCGACATCCTGCAATCTGTGCGGTGAGGTCTGGCGGGTGGTGGAAGACACGTGGTGCAGTCTGGGTGGCAGAGCGCAACGCAACGCAACGCAGAGCAAGGCAGAGCAATGCAGAGCAACGCGCAGCACACAGCAACGCAGAGCAGCGCAACACTGCGCGACTGCAACGCCATGCGACTGCAATGCAGCGCAGTGCGGTTGCACTGCAGAACGATTGCATTGCAGCGGCGAGGGGGGGGTGCAGCGGGGCGGCGGCGACGGACGGGAAAGGGGCCGCTGGGCCCGCAAACGGGGCTGGATGGGCCAAAGGCCACGAAATCTAGATGTGTTGATATATGTGTATAGTACAGGAATCGGGGGATGACAAGACAAAAGAGATACGTAGAGAGACCTGAGTGCGAGAGGTAAACAAAGAGCACATAGCAGTGAGTACATACAGGAGCTGAATGCGTGCGTACAAGGCACATTAAAAAACAAGGGTGAGAACGAGAGAGAAAGAGAGAACATGGAGGGCAGGTATTGGACAATAAACGCAGGGCGAGCTCTGAGCGCAATGGAAGTACATAGGACAGGGTGGGAGAGAGAGGGAGACATAATGATATATATATATATAGAGAGAGAGAGGGAGAGGAGAGAGAGAGAGAGAGAGAAAACGAGAGAGAGAGAGAGAGAGAGAAAGAGCGGGCAGGCGTGGTGTGCCTGCGAACAAATCAGGAGATCCGCTGATTGGGTTGCTGGGCTTTCTCGTGGGTAGTGACCAGATCTACTGTGGTACACCTCCTCGTGGCAGCGACAGAAGAGATCAGAATGAGGGGGCCGAAAAATCATGGATTGTCTCTGGGTGCGTGGCTGAAGTGAGAGCCCGTGGTGGGAATTATGCTTGTTGCGTTGTTGTCGTTGTCGTTGTCGTTGTCGTTGGGGTTGTTGTTGCTGTTGTTGTCGTTGTTGCGGTCGACGCTGCTGGCACACCGGTTCCAACAACAACGGCTCCCGCCTGAGACTTCCTCACAATTTAGCCAGGACCCCCGCTCCCGCCCGAGACTTCCTCGCATTGTATTCAGGAAGCGCGCTCTCGCGCTGTGGAGTCGCGTTGGAACCTCCCGCAATTTACTCCGCTCCCGACACTCAGGCACCCAGGAGTCGCGCTCACGCTTAGGACCCCCTCACATACTTTAGGAATCGGGATCTCGCTGCCCTTCGTGGCCTCGTTGCAGCCCTTCGTGGCCCCCCTCGTTGCCCTTCGTGGACCCGTTGCAGCCCTTCGTGGCCTCCTCGTTGCCCTTCGGGGCCCCATTGCAGCCCCTCGTGGCCACCTCGCTGCCCTTCGTGGCCCCGTTGCAGACCTTCGTGGCCCCCGCGTTGCCTTTCGTGGCCCCGTTGCAGCCCTTCGTGGCCCCATTGCTACCCTTCGTGGCCCCGTCGCAGCCCTTCGCAGCCCCCTCGCTGCCCTTCGTGGCCCCGTTGCACCCTTTCGTGGCCCCCATCGCTGCCCCTCGTGGCCCCCTCGCTGCCCTTCGTGACCCCGTTGCAGCCCTTCGTGGCCCCCTCGCTGCCCATCGTGGCCCCGTTGCAGCCCTTCGTGGCCCCCTCGCTGCCCTTCGTGGCCTCATATATGCCAGCCCTTCGTGGGCCCCGCTCGTTCGCGATCGTCATGGCCCCGAACGCATGCCCATTCGTGGCCCCGTCGTCGCCCTTCGCGGCTCCCTCGCTGCCCTCAGTGGCCCCGTCCTTGCCCTCCGCGCCCCAATATACGCATGCCCTTAGTGGCCCCCGCTCGTTCGCGCCTGTCGTGGCCCCGTCGCAGCCCCTCGTGGCCCCGCTGTCGCCCCTTGTGGCTCCCTCGCTGTCCTACGTGGCCCAGTTGCTACCCTCACTGGCCCTGTCGTTGCCTTCTGTGGCCCTGCATTATCTGTCCTTCGTGGCCCCCGCTCGTTCGCGCTCTTCGTGGCCCCATACGCATTCCTTCCGTGTCCCCGCTGTCGCCCTTCGTGGTCTACTTCGTACCCTTCGTGGCCCTGCTGTCGTTCTCTGCCTCTCTCGCTCTCGCTTTCGCTTGTCCTCGTCGTCGTCGTCGTCGTCGTGGTCGGTCCCCTGTCCGTCCCTCTTGGGGTCGGGCTGCCGCTGGCCAAACAGACGGTCCGCGGCCGCCCCGCCGCTTGCCGGGGCCCGGCCTGCAGGGAAGAAAGGTATACACCCAAAAAGGGGTACGATCGAAGAGAAGACGAAGAAGGCGGGTATCGACGGTTTGGGAAATACGCGGTCGCGGACACTCGAGCAGATAAGAGCGAACAGCCTTAAAATGATTAATGTTGTTGTCGTTGTCGTCGTCGTCCCCCGCGCGACCCACCCGCGACCCACCCCGCGACCCACCCCGCGACCTACCCCGCGACCCACCCCGCGACCCACCCCGCGACCCCCCCGCGACCCCCCCGCGACCCCCCCGCGACCCACCCCGCGACCCACCCCGCGACCCATCCCGCGACCCACCCGCGACCCACCCGCGACCCACCCGCGACCCATCCCGCGACCCACCCGCGACCCACCCGCGACACACCCGCGACCCACCCACGGCCCACCCGCGGCCCACCCCGCGACTCACCCGCGACCCACCCGCGACCCGCCCGCGACCGATCCACATTGGTTCGAAGAAAAGGTCGGCGCCTGCGGCGGGCTCATTGTATAATTTGTGAAACTTTGGCTCATGCGGCGGGCTTCTCCAGAGTCTTGCAGGCTGCCGACGTCCCCACCGTTCCCCTCACTCTTATCCGCATCTGCGGGGTGCTACGAATATATCAAAATGAGGGCGGCCGAGCGGTCTTACACGATCTCTAGGTGCGTGCCTGAAACGGGCTTTCGCGGTGAGGATCATTGTTATTATCTGTTGTTTCCGACGTCATCGTCCGCGACCAACCCACGACACACCCGCGACCCGCCCATCACCCGCCTCGACCCACCCTCGACCCACCCGCGACCCGACTGGGAGCCACCTGCGACCTACCCACATTGCTTTGACGAAAAATTCGGCGCCTGCGGAGGGCTCGGTGTAAGTTGAATGCGGTCGGCACCAGCGGAGGGGCTCCTTCAGAGCACTCCCGCCGATCCCGCCGTCCCCTCACTCGTGAACTGCGGGGGATATGGTACATGTAGCCGGCTCTGAAAACCCTGAACACAAAAAAGTACAGCACTTGGAAATTTGTCCCAACCATCCTGTGGTGTTGGGTCCTCGTTTTGAAGGGACAGCGCCCCGCGTTCTTCTTCCCCCTCCTTCCTTCCTCCTCCCCTCCTCCCTCCTCCCCCTACATGCCTCTGCCTTCCGCACTTCTGTGTTTCGGACCACCCAGTGCAACGTTTCGTTGCCCCTCTAGGGAGCTCCAGCGAAGGCTCCAGTGGCTGCGTTCGCATGCGGTGCACCCCCCATGTCGGCACACCCCTCACACGTTCCGTGGCCCCATAGGGAGCTCCACCGAAAGCTCCAGTGGCTACGTTCGCATGCGGTTCCACTCCCCATTTCGGCACACCCCTCACACGCTTCGTGGCCCCGTTCGCATGCGATTCCACCCCAAATTTCGGCACACACACACACACACCTCACACGTTTCGTGGCCCCATAGGGAGCTCCACAGAAGGCCCCAGTGGCTGCGTTCGCATGCGGTTCCACCCCCCATTTCGGCACACCCCTCGCAAGTTTCGCGGCCTCCATGCGCGCTGCCCCGCGCTCCGTCGCTTTCGCGGCGCGCTGCCCACGAGGAGGAGACCGTACCCTGCGTTGCTCGCAGCTGCACATGATTGGGTCTTTCGTCTGGCTCATTGTTTAGCCGGCTTCCGCCGGCCTTCCGCTGTATTGCGCCGGCGGAGACGGCCTCGTCCGGCTTCCGCCGCCTTCCGCTGGCCTTCCGCCAGGGAAGAGATGCAAGCTTCTCGATCCCTCGAAGGCGAAGACATTTCCTGGAATGCCGCAAGTAGATACGTATACGACGACAGCGATGACGACGGCGGCTGCGACGGCGAGCGACGAGCGATGGCGCCGGCGGCGACGAGCGACGAGCGACTGCGGCAGCGGCGTGCTGTCGACTGGCCTGCTCCGCGCGCGGCCGCTGCAGGATCCGGGGCGCTGCCGGCCCTTCGGCGGCGGTGGAGGGAGAGCGTCAGGAGCAGGGGCTTCCCATTGGGTTTATGATTAAGAAAAGACTGCATAAATATGCACTCGAATACGGGAATTGGGGAATCTACTCACTTATTACGGAAACTGCATAAACATACACTTTCAGAGCTCCGCGCGGATTTCTTGGATCTGCGCTGGGGCCCCCTGACGGCGCCTCCGGCGCCGCCCCTGGCGCGCGAAGCTCCGACAATTTCCCCAACCAGTGCATGCACTTAGGGGTTCTTGCTTGTGTGGCGGTCTGGCGGCTATGTTGTCGCCATCGCAGGCCCGTCGCCACCTCGTCGCCGCCCGTCGTCCGGGCGGGTGTGGTAGTCTGGCGGCTATGCTGTCGCCGTCGCCGCCACGTCGCCGCCTCGCCGCCCCGTCGTTTTGCGCCACATAGATTGCTCCGCACAGATTGCACAACATAGAATGCACCACAGATAGTGCACCATGCAGATCGCACCACATAGATTGCACAACATTGATTGCACCACATGGATTGCACAACATAGATTGCACGATATGAATTGCACTACCTATATCGCACCATGTATACAAGACTGCATGGGCGCTTCGCGCCATGCACCTTGGTCCTTGAGCCTTTGCTCATGTTGGTCGTTCGCGCCATCCCTAGTGAATTTGAACATTTTGCCTCTTCCCTGCGGTGGTTTTCGGAAATCTTCGAAAGTTCGGGCGGTCCGTGGCCCTTCCCAAGCCTCTGCGGGCTCTGGGTGGAGGGCGATCTCGTGGAGCGAGGAGAGGGAAGCGGATGTGGGGGAGGACAAGTGGTGTGGCGGGAGAGAGAGGAGGAGGAGGAGGAGGAGGAGGAGGAGGAGGAGGAGGAGGAGGAGGAGGAGGAGGAGGAGGAGGAGGAGGAAGAGGAGGAGGAGGAGGAGGAGGAGAGGAGAGGAGGAGGAGGAGGAAGACGAGGTGAAGGAGGAGGAGGAGGAGGAGGAGGAGGAGAAGGAGGACCCAGAGAGGAGCAGGAGGGAACGAGATGGCGCCGTCGGGGGGCGGCGAAGAATGTCAGTTGCGCTGCGCCAAGGAATGGCAAGCCACGCGAATGATGGCCAAGCAAGCCGACGCAATGTCAAGCAATGCCGCAAAATACGAAGCAGTGCCAAACCGAAGGTGGCATGCTGCAGCGGGTCGCAACGAGGCTGGCGAGAGTAAATGATAGCAATTCCTAGGGAATGCACCGAACCCTGGGCTCGCGACAGATCTCTGGGAAATGTGGTTGCGAACTCGGGATTCGAATCAGCTTGGTGGGTCAGAACGCCGTGTGGGCCTTGTTCGAGCCTTGGTGGGGCCGGCGTCGGGCCCTCTCGAGCCGTCCTGGGGCCATCTCCCTCCTCCTCCTCCTCCTCCTCCTCCTCCTCCTCCTCCCTCCTCCTCCTCCCTCCTGCTGCTCCTTCCTGCTCCTCCTCCTCCTCCTCCTCCTCCTCCTCCTCCCTCCTCCTCCTCCTCCTCCTCCTTCTCCTCCTCCTCCTCCTCCCTCCACCGTAGCCATTTTGGCTCAAGTTCCCAACGTCGCTCCCGCGCTGGGAGCTTGTGTGCAGCCGAGGGAGCGGCTCGAGGCTCCTGGCTTTTCGCCCCACAGGGGGGCACCTGTGAGCTCCTGGAGGAGCAAGCCCACGTCCTGCAGTGCATGCAATGGCGCAGTGGGGCAAGGGTAACCATGGTTGGCGCAATTCTCGTTCCCGCAGTCGTGGCAATGATTGGCGGGGTCAGCATCAGTCCTACAGCGTGTGCAGCAAGTGTGGCCATTGGGAATGGGATTGGAGAGGTCACGCTTGGTGCAGAGTATGTAAGTCCGCATATAAAGGGTATGAACAACCGCACGGGCTTCCAGGAGGTCTTTCAGAGCAGGTTGGTGGAGGACAAAGTGATGTTTCGTCCTCGCTGGCAGATCAAGCCCGTGCTGCACTCGTTCAATTTCCTGAGCTTCAATCTCTTCTGGCATCTGCACTTCCCCCTGAGCCGCTTCCTGCAGTTCCTACCAATGTGGAGTTGGAATCACTGGTGGCGGCCAAACGTACGGAGCTTGCCAAAGAAGTTGAGCAGGCAGCAAAAGAAGAAAGACTGGCATGGCAAGACCGCAGTGCTCGACAGGACGCCTTGGCGAAAGCTAGGGAGAAAGTCGCCCAAGCTGAATCCGCATTCCAAGCAGCCTCCGCTGGGTTGGAAGAAGCACGCAACAAGCTCAACAATGCCAAGGAGAAGCAGAACAACTTTGATGAGGAAGAGTTCAAGTCACGTACCAAAGCTGCAGCTGAAGCCGCCCGTGCTGCTGGAGTCCATGCACCAGGAGAAGGACCTCAAGATGTTCCCATGGAACCCGCAGGCGTACCTGTGGGCGGAGGACATCAGGCTCCTGCAGCAGGGGGCGACATGGGCAGTTCTGGCAATCAATCCACCTATGATCCTGATATCGTCCAACGCCTTCACGAACTCTCCGATGATGAACTTCGGAAAGTGGCAGATTCGACAAAGGTCCCCTTCTCCGAGTGGCAGTTGTTACGGTCCGCACAGAAGGCAGCCAAGAACATTCTTCGTGGTGGTGAGGAACAAGCTGTCCCTGGCTTGGACGAAGGGGACCAGGAGTTGGATGAGACCGAGAAGGAAATTCGTGAGCTTCGCAAGAGGCCAGCTGAGGAGGTTTCCCCTGAAGATTTGGAGCGGCTGGAGGCCCTCCTCACCAAAAAGTTCGAGACCAAGGCGGACAAGCGCCTTAGAGTTTCGGACTATGCTAATAATCTCTTTGTCAGCAGCTTCGCCAAGCTTGCCGCCCCCCAGGCAGTACCACCCCAGCAGCTACTTTAGTAAGGCTGCTGGAAGCCTTGATGTGAAGTTCTGCAACATTTCGAGTTGGTCTGCGTTGGCCAAGGGAGAGATCTCGGAAGCTATCGGTCAGACTGACATCTTCTTGTTCGCAGAACATCACGTTAAGCATGAACGTTTGGCTACCGTTAAGAAAGACTGTTCTCAGATGGGCTGGCGCCCACACTTCCAAGCAGCACTTCCTAGTCCAGGAGGAGGTACCCATGGGGGAGTTGGAGGAGTCGTTCAGAAAGGATTCTACTGTAAGAAATATCTTCGGTCGGCTCTTGGAGGAGCCCAGGAATTTGGATCGGGAGAATGTTGGTTCTTCCTTGAGTTGAAGACTCATGGAGTGTCTATGGCTATTGGGGTTATCTATCTCATTTCTGATTTGGGTCTCGTCGGTGACAATTTGAAGCGTTTGCAGCAAGTGACTGATTTCTTGCGCATGATTAACACCCCGTTCCTCTTGCTTGGAGATTTCAATATGCCTGCCGTTGATCTGCATGAGTGCGGATTTTGTGAGCTTGTTAATGGCGTGGTGGTTGAACCCATGAATGTCGACTTCACATGTGATAAAGGCTTTGGTTCGATGATTGATTATGGAGTGATATCTCGTTCCCTTCGGCCGTATGTTTCCATGAATGCTGATCTTACCTCGGGTTTCAAGACGCATGCATGTTTACATGTCCACCTCCCACTTAATATCTTATCGGTTCCTGTATGTAAGCGGGACAAACCACCACGCTTCCTTCCTGCCGTTGGGCCTGACCTGCCATGGCAAGTGCACTTGCATCGAGTTCCCCGCCAGCAAGTCTCTGTTCCTGCTGAAGTTCGTTCGGCATTCCTTCCCTTTCATGGAGCTGGGCCTCCAGGACCGCTGTCTGAGGGGTTTCAAAAATGGTCAGTTGCTGCCGAAAACCTGATGTTGTCTCGGTCCTGTCAAGAGTCCCCTGGGGGACAAAGAGGTCATGGGGTCCAGTTTCGGTTGGGAAAACTTGGCAGGAGGGGTCCCCTTCGGCAAGGCTTTGCGTGCCCGACGCTTGCCTTTTGGTCTTTTGTTTCCTCCAGGCTGTTTGATTTGAAAGTTGCCCTGAAGCGAGGAGGAACTCGGCGCCTCTCCGCCCTCAGGAATGTCCTAATTCAACGAGCTGACGAGGTCGGCCAGCACATCACCGCCCTGGTGAACGCCAGGCAGGCCCAGGTTTGGGCTGAACGTCTGAAGAACCTCCCCCTTGACCCTACCTCGGTTGACGTTATGCAGGAAGGGTTGGAACCCATCCTTCGTCGTGCGTGGACGCAGGCTCGAGAAGCTGGTCAGGGTTGCATTAAGAAGTGGTTGTCCGAGGGCCTCAAAGGGGGAGCCAAACCCATCCATCGGTGGTTGAAGCACGGTTCTAAGCAGGAGGTTGAATTCCTCATTGATCAAGGTAAAGTGGCCCAATCCCCCACCGAGATGCTTGAAGTGCGAGAGCTGTTTTGGGAGAAGTGGTGGACCCCATCCAGTAGTCAAATCGAATCCCTCGTGTATAGCATGGGTCAGCTCCGGCACGAGGCGGCCGTTGAGGCCACTGGTTTAATCCCCATCCAACCGCATGATGTAATGCGGGTTCGCAAGTATTTCCCTGCAGGAACTAGCCTTGGAGTCGACAGTTGGTCGCCTAAGGACATTTTGCAGCTGCCGCCAGAAGCTTTGCAGGATCTGAGTGACCTTTTCAATGCGTTCGAATACACCCAGAGTTTCCCTGTTCAGGTCTACTTGTGTCTTGTGGCCCTTATCCCTAAGACCGTGAGCGCGGAACGGCCTATCACCAAATGCCCCACCTTGTATAGGATGTATACTAAACTCAGGGGTGACCGTATTTTGGAATGGACCGATTCTCATGTTGCGTTTTGGGATACTGCTGTTAAAAATTCCTCGGCCCTGAGAGCGGCCATGGTTCGCGAGTTGGTCCACGAAATTGCCCGTGAGGAAGGATGCCAGTCCCTTTCGGCCCACTGGGATATGGAAAAATTTTTTGATTCTATCGACCCATCTAAGTTGGTCAGGCTTGCCAGAGAGGTCGATTATTCCGCCCTCATGCTGTACATGGGGCTGCTGATCCACACGGCCCCCAGGGTGCTCGAGGTGGAGTCTGTAGTGTCTCGTGTCCTTGGAGCAGGACAGTCTATCTTGGCAGGGTGTTCCCAGTCTATGCCGTGGATTAAATGTTACCTGTATGATATTTTGGAAACTGCCCACCAGAGGATCCCGAGAGTCCCCATCTTTGCGTACGTTGATGACCTAACCCAATCCCTTCAAGGGCGTGCCGAAGCTGTTGCTCATACTATTGTCCCAGCTATTGTTGAGTTGCACCAAGCTCTTGTTGATAGAGGTTGTGTTATTTCGTCTAAGTCATGTATCGTGGGCTCTAGCGTTGGTTTGACTAGGATCGTGCACCAGAAATGTGTTAATCTTGGGCTCCCTCTGACGGTGAGAGATACTACTAAAGATTTAGGCGTTGCTACTACGGCAGGAAGGAGGAGGACCATGTGGAAGATGAAACAACGGCAGGCTGAGGGTACCCGACGCTCCAAAAAGTTGTCCTTCCTGGCTGGCATTAATAAAAAGGCGAAGCGCTTGTTTAAGCCAGCTGTGCAGGCTGTTTCAACTTGGAGTCACCAAGTGCTTGGACTCCCGCCTTCCCTTGTACAGCGGCTTCGAGGTCAAGCTGCTAAAGCATCAGGCTTGTGGGCTTCAGGTGCATGCTCCACTACGATTTTATCGATCAATAATCCGATGCGAGAGGACCCTGGGTTTAGACTTCGTTATGAACACCTTCTCGAGTGGGGGAGAACCTGGACCGCCCTGATGCCAAAGCAGAAGATGAGTATTAACAATGTCTGGAACAACCTCGTGAACAGGTTCAATGGAATCGACCCGACCTCCCGATGGCGACGAGTTAGGGGACCTATTGCTGCTGTTATTGTTTGTATCCTGGACCTCCATGGGCGCCCTGAATCCCCCATCTCCTGGAAGTTCCCTGGGCCATATCATGTGAAAGCAGATTCGGGCGATTTCAGATTTGTCTTGTGGCACGCCGTTTTTCTTGCAGTTTCGCGCGAAGTGTGGCAACGAGCTGCTGATCACTTCTGTGGAGAAGGACTCCGTGGAGGTGTTGATTTTACAGTCTTTAAGCAGCTCCACGCCTCTTTGAAAAAGAACGGTGATGGAGAAGGAGCTGCATTGCTCACCAACTTGATCATAGGTGGGCAGTGGCCTGAAATGAGATTAAAAGACTCGGGGTATGAAAGCAACGGAGTGTGTCCCAGGTGTGGTTTGGCCCCTGAGACCCCCTTCCACCGGTTTTGGGAGTGTGATGACAATAAAAATATCGAGGATTCTGCGATCCGACTCACTGATAGGTTTGCCGACGATGCCCGCCAGGGGGCCAATGACGCTTCCTGTTTTTGGACCCGAGGGTTGGTCCCCATGGGCTGGACGCTGGATGACCTTCCAGATGGGCAACTTCGTGTCTGGGCCTGGGGATCGTTCTTGGAGTCCATCAGTTCTGGAGTTAAAATCGTCGGAGGAGTGTATGGGACCGACGGGTCAGGAGGAGAACATGGCAAGGATTGGAGGTTGAGGAGATGCGGTTGGTCATTGTTCACCTGGACCCCGATTCGCTTGAAGTTCGAGGTATCCTTTGTGGTACCCTACCTACTGTTGGTATGTGTGTGCAGAGCTCTCCTCGAGCAGAACTGTTTGCACTTCATCAGCTCTTGGTGTACACCGAGGGCACAATTCATGTTTACATTGATTACCAGCCTATTGTCTTGGCCTTCAGAAGAAAGGGAGCACGTGTGGATGACTCTACCATGCTGGACTTATGGCAAAAAGTTTGGACCGCTCTTGAAATACGATCAGGTGATGTTCGTGCGACATGGGTTAAAAGTCATCCTACCAGGAGCCAGATTGACCAGTACCAGATCTCTCCTCACGGCCTTGTTGCTAATTCGGTTGCAGATGTTTTCGCTGGGGTGGCTGCCGAATGGGGGGCCTTAGATCCTGAATTAGTCAGAACAGTGCGTAGTGTTGATTCATGTTGTGGCCTCGTGTTGCAGCGGCTCCTAGCTATCAGTCGTCACGTGTCGTTGACTTGTGGTCGTACCCGCCAGGATAGACTAGGCCGTGAGCAACACAAAGAGAAGGCTAGGATTAATAGTGCCAGCCAACGTAAAGCCCGCCTCGTCCAGCAAGGGCATGTTGTCCTGAAGACGAGTACTGTTTTTAAATGTAAGCTATGTGCGAGACGTTTCCCTGCCTTGAAGGGTCGCTTGGATCAATTTTGGCCAGAGGCCTGTCCAGGCCCTGCGGTGTTGGGTCCCGTTTCGAGGGATGGGCCCTCTGCTGGGATCGGTCCGTGGAGTCCTGTCGGGTCTGATGGTGGTCACCATCCGAGCGTTCCCCTGTGCCACTCCTCACACCAGCTGCATGTGTTTCGAGGAGTTTTATTTTGTGCTGCATGTGGAAATTTTTGTGTAGGGACCCCAGTGAATCTTGCTGTGATCTGCCCCTTGCGCGACCAGGCGCACCCCAGGCCCTGTAGCACTACAGGGAAGCAGAATCTCAGCAGGCTGAGGAGGGGTCTCCCGCCTAAATATGGCATGAGTTTCCCTGAGGTGTGAATGGGATGTAGGGGCTGAGCTTGCACTCAGGAGCCCGCCACCAGGAATCCCAGGAATCCTCCTCCTCCCTCCTCCTCCTCCTCCTCCTCCTCCTCCTGGGGGCCACCCGGCCACCCATGGCCTTCTTGAGTTGCTTTTGGGGGGCCTCGTAAGGGCCTCTTGGGCTTCTTTTTGGATCACCTGGGGCTTCCTTGGGCAGTCTTGGGGCCATCGAGTCCGTCTGGAGGCTTTCTTGGGAGTCTCTTGGGCCGTCTTAGGCCGATACCGGAAGCTTGTTTGGCTGTTTTGGGCGCTGATATGACCCGAACAGCGAATATGCTGAAAATGTACGTTCCCCAAAGGGAATGAAACGATTTTCGCATTCTGGAAATCTTACTCGGGGCCTCCTGGGCCGTCTTGGGGGCCTCTGGAGGCCATTTGGGTCCTTCTTGGAGCGCTCTTGTGCTGTCTTGGGTCTCTCTTCCGCCTCTCTGATCACCGCTCTGATCGCTTGGGGTCTGCTGGCAAGACGCGGCGAAGCGCCCTGGGAGGTCCGGGACGAGCCGGAGGACCTTTGGCAAGGGTGTCTAGGGTGCCCGGGAACGCCGGATCTTGGGGGGATGTTTTTTTTGTTGGGGAAGGGGGTGAGGAGGTTCCCCCCCCAGCTTGTAAACATTCAGGAAGAGGAATACATAATATATATATATATACATATATATACAAAGATCACGAAACGTGGAGAGTGCACAACATAGGGTGCACCACATAGAACCACGTGTATTGCACAACATGTATTGCGTCTCGTATGTTGCACCATTGGGATCCGCTCCACAGAGATTGCACAGCCTATACTGCACAACATGTATTGCACCACACATTGCTCCACACAGATTGCACAACATAGATTGCACCATATACACAGGGGCCTGGCCCGGGGAGTTCCCCGTTCGAGCCGGCGCCGAAAAAGGCTATTTGAAGACGCTATTCCCCAAAGAAGCTGCGGTGACGCCTCTATTCCGCTGACGCCTGGTGAAGCTCGTGACACCTCTATTCGGCCTGAAGCCTCTATTCCGTTGACGCCCATTGACGCTCGTGAAGCCTCTATTCGGCCTGAAGCTTCTAATCAGCCTGAAGCTTGTATTCGGCCGGTGACGCCTCTATTCGGCCTACGAATTGCGACGCACTGGTGGGGTGGCGACCCTAGACGCGCCTATTCGGCCTGAAGCATGTATTCCCCTGACGCCCATTGGAGCTCGTGACGCCTCTATTCGGCCTGAAGCCTCTATTACCCTGACGCCCAGTGAAGCTCGTGAAGCCTCTATTCGGCCTAAAGCCTCTATACCCCGAACGCCCATTGAAGCTCGTGAAGCCTCTATTCGGCCTGAAGCCTCCATTCCCCTGACGCCCATTGAAGCTCATGAAGCCTCTATTCGGCCTGAAGCCTCTATTCCCTTGGCGCCCGGTGAAGCTCGTGACGCCTCTATTCTGCCTGAAGCCTCTATTCCCTTCGACGCCCGGTGAAGCTCGTGACGCCTCTATTCGGCCTGAAGCCTCCATTCCCCTGACGCCCGTTGAATCTCGTGAAGCCTCTATTCGGCCTGAAGCCTCTATTCACGTGGCGCCCGGTGAAGCTCGTGACGCCTCTACTCGGCTTGAAGCCTCTATTCCCTTGGCGCCCGGTGAAGCTCGTGACGCCTCTATTCGGCCTGAAGCGTCTATTCCCCTTGACGCCCGTTGAATCTCGTGAAGCCTCTGTTCGGCCTGAAGCCTCTATTCACGTGGCGCCCGGTGAAGCTCGTGACGCCTCTATTCGGCCTGAAGCCTCTAATACTCCTGACGCCCATTGAAGCTCGTGACGCCTCTATTCGGCCTGAAGCGTCTATTCCCTTTACGCCCAGTGAAGCTCGTGACGCCTCTCAGGGTTCGTGCTCCAGTGGAGGGCAAATTTATAAGCAAATGCGTAAAACGCGACAGATTCGTGCCCCTGGAAAGGGATCCTGCCCCAGGAGAAGGCCAATCACGCTAAGGATTCGTCTCCCATGATACGGCCACTCTATCAGCGCGCACGTGAAGCACGAAAGATTCGCGCCCTAGGAGAGGGTACATCTATAGGCACAAACGTAAAACACTAAGAAGATTCGTGTTCCAAGAGAAGGCCGATCTATTGGCACATACGTGAAACACAAAAGGAGTCGTGCCCCAGGGGAAGGCCAATCTATATGCACACACGTAAAACACGAAGGATTCGTGCTCCAGGAGAGGGCGACTCTATAGGCACATACGTACATCACGAAGGGTTCGTGCCCCAGGAGAGGGCAAATCCATCGGCGCATACATAAAACACGCAGGGCTTGTTGCCCCAGGGGAGGGCAAATCTATAAGCCAATACGTAGAACACGAAAGATTTGTGCACCTGGAAAGGGCCAATCTAAAGGCACACACGTTAAACACAAAGGACTCGCGCCCCAGGAGAGGGACAACCTATACGCACATGTGTAAAACAGAAAGGACTCGCGCCCCAAAGGAAGGCAAATCTTTAAGCATCACGTAACACGCTAAGGATTCGCGCTCCATGATACGGCCAATATCTAAGCACGCACGTAAAACACTGAACACTCGTGCCCCAAGAGTCAGCCAATCTATAGGCACATACGTGAAACACAATGGACTAGTGCCCCGAGAGAAGGCCAATCTATTGGCACATACGTTTGACACAACAGGATTCGCGCCCCAGGAGAGGGCCAAGACAGCTCCAGGAGGCACCTGGAGGGGCCAAGACAGCCCCAGAAGGCACCAGGAGGCCCCAGGAAGCCCCTGGGAGCCCGGGGAGGCCCCAGGAGGTTCCAGGAGACTGCAGGAAGCCCCAGAAAGTCGCGGGAAGCTCCAGGAGGCCCCAGGAAGCCCCAGGAGGCCCCAGGAAGCCCCAGGAGAGGACCAACCTATAGGCACATACGTGAAACACGAAAAGGATTGTGAAGCCACCCGGACCGCACCGCACCGGTGACACGCTTCCAACGGATCCATCATGCGGGCTCCTGGGGCATTCCGCCTCAAGAAGGTCCCAGGAGGCCTCGAGAAACACCCAGAAGGCCCCATGAGGCCCCAAGAAAACCAAACGAGGCCCTAAGAAGCCCCAACATGGCCCCCCAGGAGGCTTCAAAACAGCATCCAAGAGCCCGACGAGAAACCTCCAAAGAGACCCCCAAACGAACCTCCAGGACGCTTTGGACCCGCAACCCAACCCTATCGGGCGGCGGCGGCTGGCGGCGGCGGGGGCGACGACGCCCTTGGGGCCTTGCCTAGCAGAAGGTGCTGATCAACAGATGGGGCACACCTAGCACCAAGGATTCTTTTTTAATCAACTTGGGGAGGGCCATTGCTTAGCAGAGGGTGCCACACAGCAGGTGGGGCACGTCTAACACCAAGGATTCTTGTTTAATCAACTTTGGGATGGGGTCTTGTCTAGCAGAAGGAGCCGCACAGCAGATGGGGCACGCCTAGCACCACGGATTATGTTTTAAGCAACTTGGGGAGGGCCATTGCGTAGCAGAGGGTGCCACACAGCAGATGGGGCACGTGTAGTACCAAGGACTCTTGTTTAATCAACTCGGGGAGGAGTCTTTCCTAGCAGAGGGTGCAGCACAGCAGGTGGGACACGCCTAGCACCACGGATTATGGTTTAAGCAACTTGGGGAAGGGTGCCACACAGCAGATGGGGCACGTCTAGCACAAAGGATTCTTGTTGAATCAACTTGGGGATGGGTCTTGTCTAGAAGGTGCTGCAAAGTAGGTGGGGCACGCCTAGCACCAAATATTCCTATCTTAATCAACTTTGGGAGGGCTCCTGCCTATCAGAAGGTGCCGCACAGCAAGGGGGCATGTCTAGGACAAAGCACTCGTTGTTAATCAATTTGGCGAGGGGTCTTGCCTAGCACAGGGTGCCGCACAGCAGAAGGGCATGTCTAGCACCAGGAATTCTGGTTAAATTAACTTGGGGAAGGGTCTTGCCTAGCAGAGGGTGCCGCACAGCAAAGGGGCTCACCTTGGAAAGGGTGCCACACAGCAAAGGGGCACATCTAGCACCAAGGATATATTTTCATCAACTTGGGGAGGGGTCTTGCCTAGCAGAAGGTGCCGCACAACAGCTGGGGCACGCCTAGCACCAAAGACTCTTGTTTAAATCAACTTGGGGAGGGCTCTTGCCTATCAGAGGGTGCCGCATAGCAAAGGGGCATGTCCAGGACCAAGGATCCTTGTTTTATCAACTTGGCGAGGGGTCATGCTTAGCATAGGGTGCCGCACAGCAAAAGGGCATTTCTAGCACCAGGGCTTCTGTTGAAATCAACTAGGGGAAGGGTCTTGCCCGGCAGAATGTGCCGCACAGCAATGGGGCTCACCTTGGAGAGGGTGCCGCACAGCAAATGGGCACTTCTAGCACCAAGGATTCTTGTTTCATCAACTTGGGGAGGGCTCTTGCCTAGCTGAAGGTGCCGCACAGCAAAGGGGCACGCCTAGCACCAAGGATTAGTTGTTTGTATCAACTCGGGGAAGGGGTCTTACCTAGCAGAGGGTGCCGCACAGCAGGTGGGGCACGTCTAGCACCAAGGATTCGTGTTTAATCAACTTGGGGAGGGTTCTTGCCTAGCAAAAGGTGCCGCACAACAGATGGGGCACGCCTAGCACCAAGGATTCTTTGTCCAATCAACCTGGGGGTGGGCCTTGCCTAGCAGAGGGTGCAGCACAGCAGATGAGGCACGTCTAGCACCAAAGATTCTTGTTTAATCCACTTGGGGAGGGCGCTTGCCTAGCTGAAGGTGCCGCACAGCAAAGGGGCACGTCTAGCACCAAGGATTAGTTTTTTGATCAACTCGGGGAAGGGGTCTTACCTAGCAGAGGGTGCCGCACAGCAAACGGGCACGTCTAGCACAAAGGATTCGTGTTTAATCAATTTGGGGAGGGATCTTGCCTAGCAGAAGGTGCCGCACAACAGATGGGGCACGCCTAACACCAAGGATTCATGTTTAATCAACTTGGGGAGGGCCACTGCCTAAGAAAGGGTGCCACACAACAGATGGGGCACGTCTAACACTAAGGGTTCTCGTTTAATCAACTTGGGGATGGGGTCTTGTCTAGCAGAAGGTGCCGCACAGCAGATGGGGCACGCCTAGCACCAAGGATTATGTGTTAAGCAATTTTGGGAGGGCCGGGCCACTGCCTAGCAGAGGGTGCCACACAGCAGATGGGGCACGTGTAGTACCAAGGATTCTTTTGTAATCATCTCGGGGAGGGGTCTTGCCTAGCAGAAGGTGCCGCACAGCAGATGGGGCACATCAGCACCAAGGATTCAGTTTCAAATAAACCTGGGGGTGGGCCTTGCCTAGCAGAGGGTGCCGCACAGCAAAGGGGCACGCCGAGCACCAAGGACTCGTTGTTTTTATCAACTTGGGGAGGGCTCTTGCCTAGCAGAAGGTGCCGCACAGCAGATGAGACACGCCTAGCACCAAGGATTATGTATGTAATCAACTTGGGGAGGGTTCTTGCCTATCAGAGGGTGCCGCATAGCAAGGGGGCATGTCTAGCACCAAGGATCCTTGTTTTAATCAACTTGGCGAGGGGTCATGCTTAGCATAGGGGGCCGCACGGCAGAAGGGCATGTCTAGCACCAGGAAGTGTGCTTACATTAACTTGGGGAAGGGTCTTGCCTAGCAGAAGGTGCCGCACAACAAAGGGGCTAACCTTGGAGAGGGTGCCGCACAGCAAAGGGGCACATCTAGCACCAAGGATGCTTTAAATCAACTCGGGGAGAGGTCGTGCCTAGCAGAAGGTATCGCACGACAGATGGGGCACGCCAAGCACCAATGCTTCTTATTTAATCAACTTGGGGAGGGGTCTTGCCTAGCAGAAGGTGTCGCACAGCAAAGGGGCACGCCCAGCACCGAGGATTTGGTTTACCAACTTGGCGAAGGGACGTGCCTAGCATAGGGTGCCGCACAGCAAAAGGGGCACATCTAGCACCAATGATTATGTTTAACTTAACTTGGGGAGGGGCCTTGCCCGGAAGAAGCTGCCGCACAGCAAATGGGCTCACCTTGGAGAGGGTGCCGCACAGCAAAGGGGCACATCTAGCACCAAGGACTCTTTTTTCATCAACTTGGGGAGGGGTCTGGCCTAGCAGAAGGTTCCACACAGCAGGCGGGGCACGCCTAACACCAAGGAGTCTGTGTTTAATCAATTGCCGAGCAAAGGGTGACACAACGCAGATGGGGCACGTCTAGCACCAAGGATTCTTTTTTAATCAACTTGGGGAGGGGTTTTGCCTAGCAGAGGGGGCCGCGCAGCAAATGGGGCACGTCTAACACTAAGGGTTCTTGTTTAATCAACTTGAGGAGGGGCCTTGCCTAGCAGAAGATGCCGCACAGCAGGTGGGGCACGCCTAGCACCAAGGATTCTTTTCGATAATTAACTTGGGGGGGAGCTCTCGCCTAGCAGAGGGTGCCGCACAGCACATGAGGCACATTTAGCACCAAGGTTTCTTGTTTCTAATCAACTTGGGGAGGGCTGTTGCCTAGCAGAGGGTGCCGCACAGCAGGTGGGGCACGCCTAGCACCAAGGATTCTTTGTCCAATCAACGTGGGGAGAGCTCTTGCCTAGCAGAGGGTGCCGCACAGCAGGTGGGGCACGTCTAGCACCAAGGGTTCTTGTGTAATCAACTTGGGGAAGGGGTCTTGCCTAGCAGAAGGTGCCGCACAGCAGGTGGGGCACGCCTAGCACCAAGGATTAGTTTTGTTAATCAACTTGGGGAGGGCCATCACCAAACAAAGGGTGCCACACAGCAGATGGGGCACGTCTAGCACCAAGGATTCTGTTTTTAATCAACTTGGGGAAGGGTCTTGCCTAGAAGAGGGTGCCGCACAGCAGAGAGGGCACGTCCAGCGCAAAGGGTTATGTTTAAAGCAACCTGGGGAGGCCCATTGCCTAGCAGAAGGAACCACGCAGCAGATGGGGCACGTCTACCACCAAGGATTCTGTTTCAAATCCACTTAGGGGTGGGTCTTGCCTAGCAGAGGGTGCCGCACAGCAAAGAGGCACATCTAGCACCAAGGATTCTTGTTTCTAATCAATTTGGGGAGAGGTCTTGCCTAGCAGAGGGCACCGAGCATCACATGGGGCACGTCTAACATCAAGGGTTTGTTTAATCAACTTGGGGAGGGGTCCTGCCTGGCAGAGGGTGCCGCACAGCAGATGGGGCACGTCAAGCACCAAGGACTTCTTTTAATCAACTTGGAGAGGGGTCCTCCAGTAAGGGGTCTTGCCCAGAAGAGGGTGTTGCACAGCAGATGGGGCATGTCTAGCACCAAGGAATTGTTTTAATCATATTGGGGGGAGGTCTTGCCTAGCAGAAGGTGTCGCACAGCAAATGGGGCACGCGCTGTGTTGGGCACGGAAAGCGCAAAGCAAAATGGCACCTTCAAATTACAATTGCGAGGGGAGCACGTTGAACTTCACAGGGAATAGCGTCTTCACCGGGAATAGCGTCTTCACCCAGACTAGCGTCTTCACAAAAAATACCGCCTTCACCATAAAGTCTTCACCCGGAATAGCGTCTTCACCAAGAATAGCGTCTTCACCCGGAATGCCGTCTTCACCCGGAATAGCGTCTTCACCCGGAATAGCGTCTTCACGGGGAAAAGCGTCTTCACGGGGAATAGCGTCTTCACAGGGAATAGCGTCTTCACCCCCTCACAGGGAATCTTCACCCGGAGTAGCGTCTTCACAGATCTCGAGAATGGCGTCTTCACCCGGAATAGCGTTTTCACAAGGAATAGTGTCTTTATAGGGGAAGTGCTGTCTGAATCCGCAGAACGCGTCTTCACAGGGAATAGCGGCTTCACCGGGAATAGCGTCTTCACCGGGAATAGCGTCTTCACCCTATAGCGTCTTCACCGGGAATAGCGTCGTCACTGGGAATCGCGTCTTCACCGTCTTCACCGGGAATAGCGTCTTCACAAGGAATAGCGTCTTCACAGGGACGCGCCGTCACAAGGAATAGCGTCTTCAAATAGCGTCTTCGGCGCCAGCTCGAACTGGGAACCCCGGTTGCCTGGTCAATGTATATATATATAGATATCTGTATATATATATACATTGCACAGTATACATTGCACCACACCGATGTGTATGTGTAGATGTGGCATCACATAGGTTGTACAACAAAGACCGCACAATCTGGTGCAGATAAAAAAAAACACCTATAGTGCACCGCATAGTGTGTTTCACCTCTATCTCACACCATATATTGCCTCATATATGATATTTTTCATAGATACGGAAAACATAGCCTGTGCCACATAGGTTGCACTCAATCGTTACACCACATAGATTGCACCACGCAGATTGCACCACCTACATTGCTCCACATCGATTACACAGCATTTATAGCACCACATGGAGTGCACTATAGTGTTCCGCACCATGTATTGTACCACATGTATTGCGCCACACAGACTGTGCCACACAAGATGCCCAATGATGGAGCTCTGCATGCAGTGCACAGCACAGGCTGCTAGAACCACACTGCCTGGAGACCACGCTGGCGGGCATCTGTTCATACCGTCATTTCCCCCCTTCGGTGACGCGGGAACGTGACCACTCCACCGCGAGCGCCGCCACCCCGAAGGCCCCATGGGCCAACGCGGTCGGGGTCGGCGGGCCCGCACCCCTCGGCGGAGGCACCCCCCCCCGGGGGGGCGAGGAGGGAGGACGACGAGGAGGAGGGGAGGCCGGAGGGCGAGGAGGATCGGGGCAGGGCGGGCCAGGAGGGGGAAGCGAAGGGGAGCAGGGCGAGGAGGTGGGAGGAGGGAGGGAGATGATGCAGGAGGCAGGAGGGGTGGAGGAGGCGGGGGAGGAGAGGGAGGAGGGGGGAAACATCAGCATCAGCATCAGCATCAACATCATCATCAGCATCATCATCATCATCATCACCATCATCATCATCATCATCATCATAATCATCATCATCATCATCATCATCATCATCATCATCATCCTCATCCTCATCCTCATCATCATCATCACAACCGTCATCATCATCAGCATCCTCAGCATCAGCATCATCACAACATCTACATTTCCAATCACATCAGCATCATCATCATCATCGCCAATCTTACCATTAAAATTGGCACCATCATTATCTTCAACATTGCCATCGTCGCCATCAACAAGAACAACAACATCAACATCATCATCATCACCATCATCATCACCATCATCATCATCATCAACATCATCATCATCATCATCAACAACGTGCCGCATGCGACAGGAGATCCGTGCGACGAAGACCGACCACGCGTCAATGTTTCACGGCGCTCGCAGAGGACCAGCTGCGCACCGCTGCTCCGCCGCGCGGCAAACCACCCTTTCCGGAGGCGCCTGCGATCTCCGCCAGGACGGCCCTTACCTTCAGGTCCAGGCTCTGACTCACGGCGCCCTTCGGCACAGCGAGCTGCGAAGAAAGCCGTCGGCCCAACGTTGCCCGCGTTGGTGGCGGATGCGGCGGATGCGGCGAATGCAGCGATGCGGGGGTCACCCGCACCTGGGCCCATGGAGGGTGGTCGGGCTCGCTGGAAAACACTTGCGAAACAGGCGCGATCAGAAGCGCGACGACGCGGCATGCTGACCGACCTCTCCAGGCCGGGCCCTTGACGAGAAATTGATCGAACGTGGGCGCCTGGACACATCAAAGGTACGTGCAACGTGAAACAGATCGGATGAAACCTCAACTAAGAATGATCGTCCGTAGGAAAAGACGGTCTTAAGAAAAATGTCCGTGGTTGTTCGACAAGGGCAGGGGAAAAGCGATGAGGTACCTTTCGAGTCCTCAGATGGGGAAGAGAAAGGAGGAGGAGGAACAAAGAGCTGAGAGGAGGCACGGCCATCAGCTGGGTAATCCGGCGCCAGCAGGAGTCTAACGTAGGAGTTTTCGTCGACCAGCGTGCATCTGTGCGATTCATCGTCTTCTGTGCTCGCGTGGGGGGTGGAGGGATGGAAACTAGTGACCATGACCAAGACAAAACGCAATACCTCGGTGTCGATGTTGGTCACCATCGTCTTGGTCGCCGTCAGTTCGTGGATTCTCTTCGCGCACCGGCCACTGCAGGCATGGACCCTTCGAGCAGGTTCGCAGGTTCGCACGGAGCAGCCTCGACTGCCCCTCAGCACGACTCGGAGTCTGGGCCGCTGCACCGAGTCTCGGACAAGCTCGTCCTGCTCTGAGGGCGTCTCCCCGCAGTTCCCTCCTCCGCGGCCGCCTCCCCCCCCTCGCCCGCGATGTTGGTGGCAATCAGCCTTTTGAAAGTGCTCGACTTATCCGCACCTCGCCACTTGGAGCAAGAAGAAGCGGCACGAACAGAAACTTTCGGAGCTCCGCGCGGATTTCGTGACTCGGCGCTGGACCCCCTAGCGGCGTCTCCGGCGCCTCCCTTGGCGCGCTCCGCGAGCTGGGCAGGGGGGGCTCAAAGTTTATGCTTATGTACACGTGGTTCATTTCTAACCGTGGTCATGTCTAAGTGTTCTCGTTTCTAATTGTTCCTGGCCCCCTGGTGGCCAGGAAGAGGCCCAGGATAGAACGACTACAAATAAAAGGATCGTGGCCCCCCCAAAAATCAAATAACTTTCGAAGAGTTAGAGATGAGCACTGTGCAGCTGTTCCTTCTTCGCGACTGCCGAACTCTGCAGGGCGAAGTCTCAGGGGGCCTTGGCACCGGCTATCGGCTCGAAAGCTCGAAGGAGACTCGGGGCGCGCCGATCCCAGCTGCGGTGGAGAGCACATGGGGGAGCACGCGCTCGGCAGGAAAGAGAAGGCGCAGCAGCGACAGCACTTGGAGGGGTCGGAAATGGACACCGACATAAAAAAACAAGGAGTTGCGTTCACTGGGGGAGGATGATCCTAGATGTTGGTGTTGGTGTTGGTGGCAATCTTCCGACCGCCTGGGAAGCCCAAATATTACCACCAGCACCGAGATTGGGATCAAACTTCCCTCGAAGGAGGGAAATCAGCGCCTGTCGGGAAATCAGCTCCTGAAGTACGCATTGTCCTGAGTAGACCCCCTTAAGTGGCCTGGGCGCATGCCCGCACAGGCGTTCCGTTTCTGTTTCCGCTTCCCTCGAAGGAGGCACACTGCCGATCTTGGTGTTGGTGCCAACCTCCGGGCCTCCGAAGCATGGCACCACCGAGCGGCCCTTGCACCGGTGCGGCCAGAAGCCCAGGAGCGACCGGTGCTTCGCGTGACCACGGAGGCAGAACGAGCAGGCCGCTCACCGCAGCAAAAAAGCGACATCCCGATGAGAAACAGAAACTCGACGGTCGCGTGGACCTGGAGCTCTGCTGAGCTTGAGCCAGGAACGCTGCGGATGAGCAGCAACAGTAGGACGAACAGGAGGGATGGGAGAGAGGGGGAGATGGGGTGAGTGCGGAAGGGATGAGCAGAGGAGAAGGCAGGGAAGAAAGGCGAGGAGGGAGCCAGGGGAGGGAAGAAAACGACGACGACAAGGATGAGAACGACGTCGAGAGGCTGGGGAGGAGGGGAGGGGGGAGGTAGGGCGTAGAGGTAGAGGAAAGGGGAGGGGAGAGAGGGGGAGCAGGCGGTGGGACGGAGTCAAAAGGGAGCAAAGTAGGACGAAGGAGGGAGTGGGAAGGGAGAGAGGGAGGGAGAGAGGCAAGGATAAGTGGGAGGAACGGAGGAGTAAGGAGAGAGACAGAAGAATAAGGACGACGACGGAAAAGGTGAGATGAGAATTCCCGATGGAGGGGGTCTGCCCGGCCTGGGCCGGCTGGGACGCGGGAGGACGTTGGAGAAGCACAAGGAGACAGGCGGGGGGAGGGGAAGTAGGAAGGGGGATGAGGAAGGAGGTGGAGGAGGGGAGAAGAGAGAAGAAACAATCATTCAAACTTTCCGGCTGCTCTTCAGCCGGGGCGCCCACCCACCCCAGTGAAAGTCGTCGTGTCACTGGCGGATTGCTCCGCCTCCATGTGACATCAAGCGGGCTGAGGACGAGGACGAAAACGACGAGCAGTTAGCAAGAGGAAGAGGCAGAGGAGATGAGGAGGACGACGACGGCGAGAAGGAGAAGGAGGAGAGAAGGAGGACTGAAATCCGCTCAAAATCAATCCCGGCAAAATGTTCGAGCTGCGTCCCACCGTGGCGACGAGAACAAACGGGAACGACCCAAAGCCCCCGGAACGGAGACGTCGACATCGACGTCGTGGTCGCCGCCGTCGCCAGCAGTTCAGCTTGCCCGGAGAGCCGTGATTCTGATCCAGCTGCCGCGTTCCCTCCTGCAGCTCCTGCGACAGCTGGCGCTGCGGGGCGGGCACGCAGCCACCCTGCGAGAGCTGACTCTCCAGCGCCGCCGGAGCCTCCCTGCGGTTGTGCTGCTCCTGCACCTGCTGCTGGGGCTGCACCTGCTGCTGCTGCTGCTGCTGCGGCTGCTGCGCCTGCTGCTGCTGCTGCTGCTGCTGCGCCTGCTGCTGCTGCAGCTGCTGCTGCTGCAGCTGCTGCTGCATCTGCTGCTGCTGCTGCTGCGCCTGCTGCTGCTGCAGCTGCTGCTGCTGCAGCTGCTGCTGCTGCAGCTGTTGCTGCTGCAGCTGCTGCATCCGCAGAGCCTCAAGATGCTGCTGTTGTTGCTGTTGCGGCTGCACGGGCGACACGAGCACGTGCCCCACCTGTTGGTGCTGCGGCTGGGGCTGCGGCACCGGCTGCCCTGGCGGCGCGGCGACGGTCGTAACCGGGACCAGGAAGACCTGAACGTGCTGGGCCTGCTGTTGCGGCTGCGGCTGCTGGTGCATCTGCTGCAGCACCTGCGGGTGCTGCACCTGCTGCGGCACCTGCTGTTGCTGCATCTGCGGATGCTGCATCTGTTGCTGCATCTGCGGATTCTGCATCTGTTGCTGCATCTGCGGATTCTGCATCTTCGGATGCTGCATCTGCGGCATCTGTTGCTGCATCTGTTGCTGCATCTGCGGCTGCTGCATCTGCTGCTGCTGCTGCTGGTGCTGCTGCTGCTGCTGCTGCTGCTGCTGCATCTGCTGCTGCTGCTGCTGCATCTGCTGGTGCTGCTGCTGCTTCTGGAGCTGCTGCTGCTGCACCTGCTGCTGCTGCAACTGCTGCTGCTGCAACAGCTGCTGCTGCTGCTGCATCTGCTGGGGCCACACCGGTTGCTGCAGCAAATGCTCTTGGGTCGCGTCTTCAGAGTCCCTGATGACCAGGCCGAGGCCGGCAGTCGACGCGACTATATGTGTGTCTCCCATCTCCTAAGAATGTGTTTCGCTATTCATGTCACGCACACCCACCTCGCTGCGTACCCGCACTCATAATCAAACCAACTCATATTCAGAGACTCACACATCCTGCAGTTCACAGAGCCACTAGTTTGCTGACCCAATCATTCCAGGCTCACTCACACTCAGACTCACTTACCCAAGACTCACTAGTGCGGCCTAAGATTTAATCACATTGAAATCTGCTTACACTCTTACTCATTCACTCCGTCTGGCGTACGCTCGGATAGTATCACGTTTAGACTCCTTCGCTCGCCTCCATGCTCACCGCTCACAACTCAGATCCACTCGCTCACCATCACTGCGATGTAGACGGCATCACACTTGGGCCTCCCAAGTTGGAACTGCCAAGGGGTATCACACGGGCTCGTTCGCGACCAGATTGATGGGACCTTGCGGGTCGACTGGCCGTCTGTGGAGGTAGACGCGTCTCTTAGCAGAGAACCAGGGTCACCGCGATGTAGCAAGCATCGTAATTTGGCATCCCGATGGGGAGCCGCTACGGGATATAGCGCGGGCCTTTGGCGATTCAATTGGTGGAACCTCCCGCGTAAAATTGCCGTTTCGGAAGTAGACATGTCTCTTTGCAAAGACACGTGATCACCATGATGTAGCAGGCATGACCATCGCGCCCCCAAAAGGTCTCAAAGAGGATCCCAAGAGGCTCCTAGAGGCCCGAAGAGGCGTCCTAGAGGCCCCACAGATCCATCCCAAAAGACCCCACAAGACATCCAATCAACCCAGGAACGGTGGCGTGGTGGGCCGAAAGTCACTGCTGACCCTTGTTGCTTGCCAGGCGGGTTGCTGGCGTGCCAGAAAATTGTTGAACGCTTCTAAAAGTTTGCCAATGTGATGTCGGCTCAACCCACTGGCCCACGAAACAACTAGAAACTCCAAACGAACCGCATCTGAGTTTGCCGATATGGTCCAAGATGGCACAAGATGGCATCCAATATGCCCCTAGGATAACTCAAGATGACCCCCAAGAGCCTCCAAGAAGGCCCGATATAAACCTAAGACAGCCCAATATGGCCTCAAGGCGGACCTAGAGACCCATGATACGCTCACACTTACTCCAAGCGGACTTCTAGCAAACCATTCGCAAACCAAAAAACACGTCAATTTCGAGTTCTCGCCCAGGACCCCGAGACTCCCCAAACAGAGCCCCAAGACGGCCCCAAGGATCTCCAGTACGGCCCGAAAGCGCCCCACAAGGGACCAAAGGAGGCCACCTCCGCAGACCCACCCAGGAGGCACCAAGAGGCTCCCAGAGAGGCCCCCTGATGCCCCCAAGCGGCCCCCAGGAGGCCCTCAGGAGGCCCTCGAGAGGTCTTTTCACCCCCATCTTCCTCCCCCTTTCCTCTTCCTCCCCCTTGCTCTTCCTCACCCTTCCTCGTCATCCTCCTCCCTCCTCATCCCTCTTCGTCGCCCCCCCTTTTCCTCCTCCAAGCAGAAGGAGCGCAAGGAGCTGCTGGGGGAAGGCCGTGCAGCCTGGAAGTACTTCACACGAGGCAAGCTCCCCAAAAAGTTATTGTCCTCCCCCTTGGGCCCCATAACTGCTTCCCTGCAAGCGTCGTGGTGAAGAACCAAAATCCTCCTCCGCCTCCTCCTCCATTCCTTCTCCTTATATATAACTCCTCCCTGTCGCATCCCCAGGCCGGCTTTTAGGGCGGACCAGGCGTTTCGCCGAATTCTTTCACAAATGGAGGGCGGGTCGCTTTCCAAATGCGGCTCTTGCCTTCGTGCCGCGAGCATTCGTTTTAAGCATTTGCAAGAGCTTCACGGATTGAGGGCGGGTGGTTTTCAAAATGTGGCTCTCGTCTTAGCGCCGCGCACACTCGCTTAAAACATGTGCAAGAGTTCCACGGATTGAAAGCGGGTCGTTTCAAAAATGTGGCTCTCGCCTTAGCGCCGCGCACATTCGTTGTACACTTTACAAGACTTCCACGGATTGAGTGCGGTTCCTTTTCGACATGTGGTTCTCGCCTGAGCGCGGCGCACATTGGTTGTAAACATGTGCAAGAGCTTCACGGCATCCCATGATCAACGTACCAGAAATTGCGTGTTGGAACAATTCAGGATTATGCGGGCGCAACAATTATGTTGATTCGCTGCGTTCGAAGTCCCTGGGATCGCCTTCTGGCACGATTTGGGATCGTCAAGACGTAACAGTCAGGTTGATACGTGGCGTTGACATCCAGAGGACAATGTTTTGGTACGCTTCAAGCTCTTCCAACGGTTGTCTTCCAACGAGGCAGTTCCCTCAATGGAAATAAACCGTTGTAGAGGTCTATGAAGAGGGAGCTTGGAGGGAGGGTTAATTCCAACATCGTTGATGACTCTTGGGTTTACACTGGTCCTCCTCCTCCTCCTCCTTAACCTCCACCTCCTCCTCCTCTTCCTCCTCCTCCTCCTCCCCTCATCCTCCTCCTCCTCCTCCTCCTCCTCCTCCTCCTTCTCCTCCTCCTCCTCCTCCTCCTCCACCTCCTCCTCCTCCTCCTCCCTCTCCTTCTCTCTCCTTCTCTCTCTCTCTCTCTCTCTCCCTCTCTCCCCGAAGTGTTGTTCCCCAAAGGATTTTTAGAACGGCTCGGGGAACACGTTGCCCAATGGCTTGGCAAGACTTCAACTCAACGTTTGCCCACATGGACGTTTCCAGAAGACAGGGAGCGGCGGTGGCTCGCCGTAGTCGTCCTCGAGAAGCCCCGGAGACGGTCACAGACACAAGACAGCCCCACGAACTTCCAAACGGCTCATAGACAGCCCCCAAACCAGCATCCAAAAACAGCCCAACAAGCCCCTAAAGCTCCCTGATTTCTCCAAGACGCCCCAGCAAATCCCCAAGAGACGCTCAAGTAGGCCTCGACCCCATCAAGCGCCTCCTGGATGCCCTCGCCTGCCGCGTGCCCCACATCGAAGCGCATCCTCCTCCTGCTCCGCAATCTTCGTCTTCCACGCCTGCGTCCCAATACCTTCTCAACACTGTCGATCGTCACGATTCCGCTTTCCACCGAATTGATTGTTTTTTGGCTGGCTGCATGGGGTGTCGTAAGAGTTCTGGGCCCAACAGATGGGGAACCACGTAAAGAATACTGCCCCGTCTTTTCGCCCTGCTGGTTTCCGCACCGACTCTGCTGGATCGAAAAAGCTCTTGAAACAAGTTTCGCAGCCCTGACGCGGCCAACAATTTCTTGTCACGCGCGCGTCGACGGTTCTCAGACGCCTTTCAACGTGGAGGGCAAAAGGATCACCGTGAAGGCCGCCAAGACCCAATACCAGAAGAAGAACTACGCGACTCGGACGGCCCAGTCCCTGATCAGAGAATCGGCAACGTCCTCCGGCAAACTCGTTGAGAGCACCACGTCGGGGTCGACAAGGGGGTGGCCTTCCAGCAGAGCCAAGGCGACCTCAAGGGCATCTTCCCGCCTCCCTACACTGGGCTCTCCATCCTGTAGGGGTGGCTTGGGCCCGCTCCTCTGATTACTGCTACCTACCAGTCCCCGCATCATGACGCTCACAAGCCCGCCCGCCACCTTGTGGCAAATGAACGGCCCCAACCATTGACTTGCCGGCGTCTCCGTCGCCGTGATCCCCGTTCTGTGCCTAGTCGTCGCACTCGGCACAAAGCTCGGCTGTCGAAATCGGGCCGTCGATGCTCGCCAAGCGACAGCTCGACGCTTAAGATGGGCTTCAACGCATGACTTGTCATTGAGCGTGTCTTAATATGTACACCATGCCGAATCATTTGACCGACTTTCCCTTGCCAATCTTCCACGCATCGTCGCCATAACCGAGACGTCGTTGGACCAGTCTGTTTTGCACGGTCGTTGCCAGGGTATGACACTGTGCCGCGGCAAGACCTGCGCGACGGCCATCCACGAGGAGGCACAGCATATTTTCTAAGGATTGCTTGTTTTGGTTAAAATGCCTGAGTCGTCCACATGGGTGATTCTGAAAGCTCCCAGCAGTCTCCAAATGTTGTCCTCGCGGAGCGTGGGCCTTTTCTACCTGCTCTCTGGAGTCGTCCCCGGAATGCGGCGAGGTTGATTATATGTGATCCGATGCGCTCGAGTGGCACTCGCATCGTGACCTCGCGGTGGGCACTCTCATCGTCGGAGGGGGACATGAGCGTGCATCACAAACCTTGGCTTTACTGCTCCGACGGCAGCACTCCATAACTCGGCGGCGAGTGAGGGGAGGAAGCGAGAAGGAGAAGGCCTTATCAGCAGGCGGCGGGACTTCTCAGAAGCCCCAGCCTTCTGAGAAGTTCTTTGCGCCTTGGGGGAAGGTTTCGAACACTTCTCAGAAGGCCCAGGGACTTCCGAGCCTTCTGAGAAAGCCTTCTCCTCCCCACTTCCCCCCACGGGCTCGCCGACGAGCAACGGAAGGAGTTGTTCAGGGTGTGCGCTCGCGCAAGTCTGCTCGAGAAAAGGCTGGCACACCCGCTCGAGGCAGCAATTCCCTCGATCTGGCAGCGTCGCACATCACCTCAGACGTCGCCTGCACGGTTGACCCGCCCATCTGCGAGCACAAATCTCGTCCACACAGAGATCGCGATGCGTGTTTCTCATTCTCTGCCGACCAAGCTGGGAGCAGAGGCTGTTCCAGAGAGCGGACTGGACTGGCTTTCGTTAGGTCCTGGTTTCCGTTGGGCCGTCGGACGGCAATCTCAAACCTCACCGAGCTGCTGATGAGCACTGCCAGTTTTCAAGCGACCATCCAGAAATCCACGCTCCCTTGGCATGACAAGTGCTTTGAACTCATGGCAGCGAAGTGAGCATGAGACCGGGCAAAGGAGAGTGCTCCGAGGGCCTCCTTCGAGAGCGTCGGGCGCACACCGCCTGTACCCTGCAGCGGATATTAGAGTTACGCTCTTCCTGCAGAAGGGAAGGTGGTCTTCGTGTGACTCCCTCATGCTTCGCGCTGCGAACTCTCAAATTTCCATTCCGCAATTGCTGTCGAATGCTGCGACGTGGGCTCCGGAACCAAAGCGAAGGCATGTCTTCTCGCGAATACTTTAGAAGTTCGGCTTGCCCGATGCTTGCTTGAATGCGTATTTCGAGATCGACGCTAAGGTGGACCACGCTATCTCGACCTTAAGCACAATACGGCGTCGAGACGCTTTGCAAGCTCTCCGGTGCCTCCGAGAGGATTCTGGCACTGGCCCGGATGCTGTTTCAGTGCGGTTGTTGAAGAATTAGGAACGTGAGCTCGCAATACCACTGTCCATGATTGCCCGCCTTGTTTTTCCACATGGTACTTGGCCATTGCCTTGGAAACTTCACTGGCTCATCCCTCTATTCGATTGTAAGGCGAGGCCAAATGCGGGAAATTACCCTAATACTCATTTGACGTCTCAGATCAGCAAAATGATCGAACGGATATTTGCAAACCGGCGTCTCTTGTCTTCCGAATCTACCCGTACATACGGTCGTAACCAGTTCCCCTACCACCGTGGTCGGGGGAATCGCGACGCCTTAGCTTGTACAATGTGCCACTGGGCATGTGCAGTCAGGACAGGCCGTCGGGTTGCAGTCTACTGCTCCGGAGTATCTGGTGCATTCGACAAGGTAAGGTCCTCTAGACTTCTCACGAAACTCCGCGCCGCTGGCATTTCAAAGGGATTCGCGAAAAACATCCCCGCCCGGCCGGAGCCTCGCACTGCAAGGGTCTGCGTCGGTGGCGTCTTATCCGAATCTACCCGCTGGAGAACATGGTATTCCAGAGTACTGTGATCGGCCGTCTGCTCTGGAACGTGTACTACGATGACGCGGGCTGCTCCATTACCATCGCTGGATTCCAAGTTCGCACTTTTGCGGACGACCTCACTTTTGGAGGATGCACAATGGCTTTCGCAACAATCTTGAAATCCTGAATGCATGTAAGTATTGTCAATATTATTTACATCCCTTGGGCGCCGCAAATCAACTCTTGACGAACGATCAGCTCACACCCATACCCATAGGGGGGTCGTTGGGAGGAGGACTGGCTAATTATGGGTATGGGTGCGGGTTGTCGGACCCTAGGGAACGCTCCCGTTCGAGCGGAGACCCCCATCCGACAACACGCACCCATAGCCCTTTCCGATCCCCCTATGCGTATGGGTGTGTGTTGTTTGTTGGTCAACTCTTGTTCGAAACAGCAGAAGCATGCATCCGCCCGCCGTGCCGTTGGGCACGGAGTGTGCGTGCCCCCAGGTCCTTCCCCCAACCCTTCAGGCCGCAACCCCCACTCCAGAGGAATCCACTCGGGGCTCGGAACCCACATTGCGAACTCTCTCTGGGCTTCCCGCGTGCCGCCTGGGCTCCCCCGCGTGGCGGCCCGTGAGTTTCTGGGGCCCCAGAGGGCCCCAAGACACAGGCCAAGAGAGCCCCAAAAGGCGCCCAGGACGCCTCGAGAGGGCCCCGAATCGCCGAACGAT